>VXBZ01009841.1:64848-224338 GCA_013399135.1 Heliornis fulica | reverse complement strand
AATTAACATGTCATTAGGCTATTTTTAAATGGAAAGTAGATCACATCCACAAAAGTGAGCGGGTGTTTTTCTGGGTTTTCCCCCAACCCTTTCTCTGAAAATGAAGCATGTGCACACACAAAACACCAAATCCACGGTGTGGAAAGTCACTCTTCACTTTTGCTTACCCAACACCTGGTGACACCCAACACACTAAGCAAACATTATTCTTCTGGGCTGCAGTGCTGGTGATTGTCAAAATAATACCTGAATAGTGAAAAATGTGACAGGATGTGTAACATGCCAAATCAACATTAAAGACAGATTAAGAAGCCAGGAAATAGTGTTCTACTCGTTTTTTTTTTTAATGCAACCTAATTACAGTGCTATAATGGTATTTAGGTAGACCCATAAGATATTAGAAGAACTGTAAATCTGATGATGCTGATACTTTGATTTTCTTTCTCCTTTTTTCACCTTTTCTGAACCCTTTAAAACACATATATTATTCTCTACAGTTTGCCTTTGCTTCTCATGTCTCTTGAGCAACCATCATATCAGACTAGTTTTGCTCCTGACTGTCAAGAAAAGTTTTTTGCTCAAGTTACTTTAAAGTGTCACTAATGATATATTAGAGAAAGCTTCTTCATAAGCAAAAAATACAACTGGAGATCATAAAAGATGTCATTGTCAAATGGCTGTAGATGCATTCATATCCACTCCAGGGAGGACTAGGTAGGTGTTTAATGAAGAATACCTACAAAGAGTATCCCCACAACAACTTCTGAAGACCATGAGAAAAAAAAGAATTAAAAATAGAGCGGTACCGCTGACTCAGATTTTGCAAGCCTGACTGGTTAAAGAATTTTTTTTGAGGGTTTTTTGGTTTGGGGTTTGTTTTTCATGTCTGTAAATGACCATTTAAATCGTTGTTATGTTCCTTGCTGTTACCCATCCAATGCATGAATCAGGCTAAAAGCAATCATAAAATAGAGAAAGCCTTGAAGTGATGGGGGCAGGGGGACAAAAAACAAATTACACCAGTGTAGTGCAGTCAGAAAGAAACACAAATGGGCACCCTCCTTACAATACAGATTTTGTGATATTGTGGAAATGCTCCTATCATTTATGATTTCCTGAAGAATGGACACCTATTTATAAATGAATGGCTCTGTAATAACTTGGTGACACCTTCATAAATCTCACCAATGTAGAGCAGTGTGTGACACATCTGATGAGAAATGTGTTTACTCCTTTTGGATTAAAAATAGAAAAACACAATAGAACAAGTTCATTGGAAGGTTCAGGTGGCCACTTAGTATATAATAGAATCACGAAATGAAAGTGCCCTGTGGCACTGAGAGAAAAAGCACCAGCACCCCTTTTTAGAGGACAGGAGCAAGCGTGTTACTGTGGCTTAGGTTTTGGGGTTCGGTTTGCGGGGTTTTTTTATTTGCAGCATTTAAATAGCAGCAACTATACTTCTTTACAGTCAACTAAATATTTATTTAATTCTTCTGCTTGTTATTGCTTCATTAGCAAGGTTTTCCCTGCTGTGCAGCAGAATATGTGCGTAACTTTGCAAATGTCAGAAGCAATCCATTTGGATCTACTGGAGGAAGGGATAATAAGGACTCATAATCAAGTGGAAGTACAACAGTGGTACATTTCAAGCAAAAACAATAAATCGATCCAGAAGAATCTTTCTCATGCTATAATACCTCCATTTGTTCTTATGTTGAGATTTGGGTTTATTTTCCATCTCAGTGGATTTTTCTTTTAATATCCTATTTGGAGGCAGTAATTCAAATTATATTAGACCACTAATTGTTCTTTTATAAAAGAAAGGTTATATTTTTAATAGAGAATACCCCAAACTACTGTAAGGAGGGTTTAAAAAGATTTGGAATAAGTTCTGAGGGTCTCACGCTTCTTACATGTCTGATTTTTAGTAGCAGGCTGTTTTAACAGCATAGTGAAAAGCACCGGGTATCCTGTTTGAAAAGATTGCTGCTGAAATTTGTTCCAGCAGCAAGGAAGGATCACACAACCAAGCTAAACAGGGCTTTTATGAAAATTGGGGGTTTAAATTTGAAATGACACAATTTTTACCTTACACTATAATCTATAAAAATGTTGCAGCTGAATAACTAGTAAGAAAATCTAGAATATTTTCCTTTGGCCTGCTACATCTCTGGATATCTAGTCTGTGGCAGCAGTAAAATGTCATTAGATTAATTTCATAGATACTACTTACTTTCTCTCTAGATCCTTTTGCAGTGCAATGACAGGTTAATACTAAAGTCTGGTTCCTTTGTTTTTCAAGAAGATTAACTGTAGAATATTGTCTCCAAATTACAACTGGGACATCTTTTTCCATTTCCTGTTTGCTAAATCATTTGGTAGGTTCTGAGTCATTCTTTCCATTCCAAAACAAAATTAATTAGAAGTGTTCTATTGTGCTTTCTCAATGGGAAAAATACATATTTATAAATATATATATATATATATAAAATTTATTAATCATGATGGTCTTTATCCATTTTGCAGGACTGTAGGTTTCAGAATGATTATTCATGTGATTGGAGGTTACAACATTGGGTCTTTCTTTAGCTGATGTATGTTTTTATCCTCTTTAACCAAGGAGATGCTCTAACATAGTTTCCTGTTAAAAACCTTCCTTATGGGATAAATCGACTCCTTCAAGTTTATGTATCTACTGTTTCTATCATGGTGTAGCCGCAGCCAGTAACTAAGCACCACACATCTGCTTGTTCCTTCCTGTCCCCTTCAGTGGGATGACAGGAGAATGGGAAGAAAAAGGTAAAACTCATGGCTTGAGACAAGGGCACTTTGATAGGACAGCAAAGGGAGAGGAAGATAACACCACCAGCACCTAGAATATACAAAGGCGGTGATATGCAGTGCTGTTTGCTCACTGCTCAAAACTCAATGCCCAGCCCAGCTCCAAGCAGGAGCCCCTCTTCCACAGCCAGCTTGCCTCTTTATATGCTGAGCATGACATCATATGTTATGGAATACCCCTTTGGCTAGTTTGGGTCAGCTGTCCTTGCTGCGTCCCCACCCAGCTTCTTGCAAAAATTTTCTTTATCCCAGCTTAAAACCAGAGGTGTATCTCATGCAATTGAGTGGATTCCTTGATATCTGGCAAAGGAACAGGAAGAGTCTCCTTCAAGCAGCAGTTTAGCACAGCAAGGTCAGGTTCAGAGTCACCTTTCAAGAGGAAGAATATCTTTTCTCCCAGTTCGATAGCTGATTTAGGCCCATGAGTGATGGGGGGGGGACACAACACACGGATGGACAGGGGACACACAAGAAAAAATATCCAACACCAACCAACCTTAATTTCAATGTATCATTAGATATTGAAACCTCAGCTAATGTAAATTGACATTGTTTTTGGAGGCATTGATGCTATACTGGTGTAAACCAGTGAAGAGTTGGCCTTATAAATTTTCCCTCTGCATCTACACCTCCATGTGCCTGAGTTTTCCAACTTCCACTTTCAGTGCAGAAGATATTCATGAATATCCTGATATGTGGCATTATTGAGCTGAAGGAAAATTGGGTTGCTTGTCTGAATTGGGCCGCGTAGGGCAAAATATCTGTCTATAGACATCTAGCTATATCTAAATCTCTTTCCCTGTTCCACACTGATCAGAAACATTTCCAAAACCCATAGGGAGAAGAACTGGACCTTTTAACATCTCTGTCTCCATTGCCTGGTTCCTGAGATCATTCTTTCACAGTTAAGGATCCATGTTCTAATCCGCACTGAGCTTCCCTCAGCTCTTCCCATGCCAGGGAAATCACTGAGACTGGTGATTTAGTAGGATTTTAAAAAGATCATGCATTTATACTGGGAGTAAGTGTGCTTTAAATTCAGTTAAACAGGATTTGTTTTAAGTTAGAAAGGGGTATAAACCTTACAGTTTCTGAGACCAGCAAATATGTAGCTGCTGGAACTAGAAAGAATTGTTTTCCTCTGGACAGAGATGCTGCACTGCTGCCATGTGGGGAGCTCTGTGCCTTCCTGCTGGTGCTGGTATCTGCTGAAGGCAACACCAGCAGCTCAGTGAAGGGACTCAGCTCACATTTTGCCTCAAAAAAAGGACAGCTACATGGCAAAGAGCACATCACATCAGATTTGGGCAGTAATCAATGAGATTCAGAAAATACAAGAATCCTGGGACAAAAAACCTCTAGGTCCATCCTGCACAGATGAAACGCTTCACCATACAAAAATATCAAGGAAAATTGCACATATCAGTTCCTGACCTGCAAGTAGTTCCTTCTGATTGCTTCCTCGAGTCTACCTACAGATTATTTTGTTAACATTAACCCAGATGTATGATCTGAGGCATGGATAGTGGATGAAGATAATATTTCATGCTCTGAACATTTATCTTGCAGATGTGTGTGATCCAAAGTAGCTAGCAACCACATAAATGGTGGCTAGAGAAAGGATAAATTGCTGTTATTAATTTAAGTAAAAAAAACCCTACATGCACTACATAAAATTCATGTTCACTGCCCCTCCATCAAGTTCATTAAGAATCTCCTACAGGGATAAGCCAATTTCCCCAGGACTGTCGTATGAAGGACAGAAGAATATGGATTTTTATAATTTTTTTCTATGCTGCCTAAGAAACTTTAGAGGTGTTAAGAATTCAAGTTCCTTCAGATCAGCATGACATAAAAGGAGCAAAGGCAACAGATGACTACGCTTCTCATTGTATCTTAGAGCTGAAGATTATTTTTTTAAAATCTTTCTGTCCTAATCTCCTTCTCTTGAAACTTTGGGCCAAGATCTGATAAGATGTCACAGAGAGAAGCCAATTCTTCGTGGGGAATGGTGAATTATAAGCAGATTTTCTGGCTTCTCCTCTGGGCTGTTGTGATTGGTTTAGTACCTCGAGTTTTTTGGTTTGTTTTTTTTTCTTTTTTTTTCTTTTAAAATTACAAATAATATTCAGACTCTACCTGTTAAAACAGAGTCTCTTTTGCTGCCCAAGAGACTGGAAATGGATGTATAGTCTACAAATATCAAAAATCCCCAGACAACATTATCCTCACCGCTTTGGTATAATAGAAAGTAAATTATTTTTAAGATAAGTGGCCTGGACGTAGAGCCTTGCTTCTGTAATTTTTTCCTGTATGTTGCAATGCCATGGTCACACTCTACTAAATATAGACCTTATATGAAGGGGAAAACCAATCTTTCTGTTTTCACTAATCTGTGATAGCCCATCCTCCATCAAACTCTCTATTTCCTTGGAATGTGATGATATTATTATGCAGAAATCTAGCACTACTCTGGACTGGCTAAAACATAAAATGTGTTTCTAAAATTGCCTTTGAATATGTTCATTTTCAATTTATATAAAAATGTTACAGTAAAAGACTGGGATAGATATATGGATAAAATTTCTAACAATCAATGCTGTTATAAGCCTTGTGGTTTGTATTACACACACAAAGCACACGCTCAAAAAAAAACCCCAGGCTTTGAAAGCAAGTGCTCAGTAGTTAGGAAATGTCAGAATGAAGGTTGTCATTGTAAGGTTGTGTGTGCATTTTCTATTATTGTCTTTAATTATATAATTACAAAATGATTCCTCGCACATGACCTGTTTCTTTCAGCATGCAAAACGGTCTCAAGATTAATATAATCAATATTCTGGGTTTTTTCATTGTTGTTCAGTCTGTAACCTCAGACCATATTTTTTGCTAAAATGTAGACTTAAAGACAGAAAAACTAACTTTTTAGTGTCACTCATCACTTCCACAACTGAGTTACACATAAATATAATTAATATTAATTAATTTATTTTTACAGCATCTTTGTGAGTTGAAGAGTGGTGTGAATATTATTTTCTTTTTTTCAGAGTGCCTGAACACATATGCAAAAGAAATTTTCCACTGATTAACATGAAGAATTTGAGATGCCAGAAGATCAGGCTCCTCAGAGCACTTTACATTGTATAGCAGTTTACATAATCCTATTAACTCACAACTGGAGTTGTGAGTTCCTAGCACTTTTCTAAATCAGATCCCCTGGTACTGCAGTAAACATTAGTGATGAGCTGTGAAAATTCCAATTTGATGTGTCATCCTGTCTTTTTACAGCTACACATCTTCTTGGTCAGGAGTCTAAATTTGCTGGATTTAAGTCCCTCTTTAAGAGAAGGGTTTGAACAGAGAAGCAGAGAGCAGGGTATGGAAACTGTGGTGCTCCTGAACAGCCGTGGGTTGGCTGCAATTACACTACTGATGCTCTGCAGTTCAAAGACAGGTTTGTAGATACCTGCCCTCCTGGAGCATGATCACACGAGTCAAGGAACTGTGGGAAAGTGTTTTCCAGGCTGTGTTCAAGGGATTTTGGCCATACTTGACTTGTGTTTTCTTGAAGTTCCCCATGCCAGTCACCAGAAAACTGCAAATGGTGAAAATAAGTTCTTCCAGAGACACTTTTATGTGCAGCATTGTTCCATTCCCAAACTGTTCCCAGACTTGTACCGAGAATGAAAGGGCACTTCAGGAGATGAAAAGGACAAAACAGCATGTAATATATGTCACAACACTTATTCAAAATGGAATTTTATATTAAAATTTAGGCACAACAGACCTGAATTTTCCAGTTTTCTCACTTCTGAGTGTTGAATGTAAATATTGCCAGAAGAGGTGACACCAAAGGTGAGCCTAGCTCCAAATCTCCTGTATGCAGAAAGCGACAGCCTCTATCAGTAATTGTTGGTGACATGGACAGTGGGATGGAGTGCACCCTCAGCAACTTCGCCAATGACACCAAACTGTGTGGTACTGTCGACACGCTGGAGGGGAGGGATGCCATCCAGACTGACCTTGACAGGCTGGAGAGGTAGGCCCGTGCCAACCTTATGAGGTTCAACCAGGCCAAGTGCAAAGTCCTGCATCTGGGTCGGGGCAATCTCAGGCACAACTACAGAGTGGGTGGAGAGTGGCTCCAGAGCAGCCCTGAGGAGAAGGACTTGGGAGTACTGGTGGATGAGAGACTCAACATGAGCCGACAATGTGCTCTTGCAGCCCAGAAGGCCAACCGCATCCTGGGCTACATCAAAAGAAGCATGGCCAGCAGGTCGAGGGAGGTGATTCTACCCCTCTACTCTGCCCTCGAGAAAACCACACCTGGAGTACTGTGTCCAGTTCTGGAACCCCCAACATAAGAAGCACATGGACCAGTTGGAGAGGGTCCAGAGGAGGGCCACAAAGATGATAAAGGGGCTGGAGCACCTTTCCTATGAGGACAGGCTGAGAGCGTTGGGGCTGTTCAGCCTGGAGAAGAGGAGGCTCCGTGGAGACCTTAGAGCGGTCTTCCAGTACCTCAAGGGGACCTACAAGAAAGATGGGGAGAGGCTGTTCAGTAGGGCCTGTTGTGACAGGACAAGTGGTAATAGTTTTAAAATCAAGGGAGGTAGATTTAGATTGAAAAAAGTTCTTTTCTGTAAGAGTTGTGGAGCACTGGAACAGGTTGCCCAGGGAGGTGGTGGATGCCCCATCCCTGGAGATGTTCAAGGCCAGGTTGGATGGGGCCCTGANGGTTGGATGAGGCCCTGAGCAACCTGATCTAGTTGTGGGTGTCCCTGTTTCTTGCAGGGGGGTTGGACTAGATGACCTCTGAGAGTCCCTTCCAACTCTAGCCATTCTATGATTCTATGATTCTATGATTCTATGACTTCCTTCTCTAGAGGTTACAGCTTGCCATGTGTATGAGTCAACAGTGGGTCTAGCCTGCATGAGTTTCTCTGATCCACATCTAAACACGTTTTGAAAAGTATACATTTTATGCATGAAAACTATACCTTTCCTGTCTTTCAAAGTCTACTTTGACAATTCCATTTGGTGGTGTTACCTGCACTGTGAGAGTTGTTTGCTATTGATCTTCTCTGTTCTACAAATCTCTCTCATATTCTTTGTTACCTTTCCCTTCCAAATTCAGATTATTTTTTTTATTTGCTCGTAGCTGTACAAAAGGCAATCCACATCTCTGTTTATTTTTGTTGTCTTTGTCTGTATTTGTGGTAATTCTATTATACACTTTTCTTTTGCAATGGCATGCTGCCCAGGACCAAATGCTCCATATCTTAAAGTTAGAATAATGAATCTTGAAATATTAATAGATGATTAATATACACTGAGACATGATTATGTGTTCTGTTAGGATTCTCATTATTTTCTTAATTATTCTTCAAATTCTAACTACATTTATAGACACTGCTGAACTCTGAGTTGTTGCTCTGAGAAGATTTTGCAGTTGCTTCAAGATCTCTTCCCTCAACAATGGTAACTACAGTGAAGCCCATCATATATTAATACATGCGGGTTATTTCTTTTTCTAGGCTTTCTATTCCACTTTTGACCATTTCATTTCATCCACCTTTTTCTAATCTACTTATAAATTTGAGTTCCTTGACAAGTTCTCACAATCAGCTTTAGATTATCCCAAATAATTCTGTATCATTTTCAGATTTTGCCTCCTTATCATTCAAGTGATATCCATTTAAGAATATGTTGAGTGGCACATTCTTCATATGTAGAATATGTTTGAACTCCTATCTGAAAAGCAACTACCCACTCCTACCATCTGTTTTTTATGTTTTAACAAACTTGTAATCCACCACAGGACATTCTCTTTCATCCCATGACAGCTTAGTGTCTTTCAGTGATTTTGTGATGTGAAAGGTTCTTTTGAAAATGTCTGTACGTTACATCACCTGAACCATATGCTCAGTGGCTCCTGTTCAGATGCCTGATACATGAGTCGTGTTTTCTCTATGCAAAGGTTATGTTGGCTTTTCCCTAGTATATGGTATTTTGCTGGTTTATTACTCCGTCTGTTCGTACAGAATAGAATCTTCCTACAAATCTGCTCTTATACCAATGTAAATTATCAGTTTGTAATTGTCTGAGTTAATCTACAAAATCTTTTAAAATACTGGTGTCGTGTTTGCCACTTTCCATTCTTCTGGTAACACAACTCATTTTAATCACAGTTTATTATTCACAGTTAATAGTTCAGCAGTTTCTTATTTCAGCTGCTTAAGAACTCCTGAGAGACACTATCCACTAAGCTTATTCTCTCAAAAGGAATAGTTCTGCTTTAGGAATCTCTATGACCTCTTCTGGAATATATGTTGACACAAGGAATTAGTTTTAAGATTATTTTTTTCTGTAATAGCATCATTTTTGTGATTGTGCCTTTTACAACTTCATCAACTATTGGACCCACATATTATCTTGAAGATGTCATCTGGCCACAGATGACAGAGCTGGAGAAGAGCTTTGACGGGTTTAGCAGAGAGCAGCTAGGAGCGATGCAGTTCTTGCAGGTCAGCTATGGAGCCCTGAGATCACAGATTGCCATTGCATTCTCAGTTTTACTAGCAGCAGAACAATAGCGAGACCCAGGACATGTGTGTTTACCCTGCAGCGTGCATACTGGGCAAAGACACTCTTTTCCCATTCCTCTTTTTGGACCCCTTCTTTGACCTTGAGCTTTGATCCTTATGTCAGCTCATTTGAACTATTTCAGTTGGCTTTTCCAAGAATTGCTATCCAAAATCAACTCAAGTAGATCAACCCAAGAAAAATTGGCAAATTTAGGAGTCAATGAAAATAGATCTTTGTAATGGCAAGCACAAAACTGGAAAAATATGGGAAAACACTATCAGTTCTGCCTAAAATTGCTACAGTGAAAGAAACCCACTTCTAGCTATGTGCTTTCGGGAGCATTCACAGGGGGGAAACACTGGATGTCAGTGGTGCTATGGGATTAGAGCTTCGAAATTGTAACTGATCCTAAATACAAATTATTTCATCCGAGCCAAAAAAAAAACCCATGTCAAATCCCAACATGTTTGTATCATCACCCTGAAAGTATTTTCTGAAAAAGGCTCATATAAAACTTCCATTCACTCTTTCTCCCTGTTGCTGAGCTTTACAAGAGCTTCATGCTGGAAATCACTCCCCAGCTACGTATTTATACAAATGCAATGTTGCATGCTACGAAGCCTTGCCAGGGATCTCTGGGAAAGCACTGGTGCTCCCAGAGTCCTAACTTTCAGGGAGGTCCTCTGCAAAACCATGAAACTAATCTGAACCTTACACTTAGTTCAGGTTTCATTCTCTGACCTTGCAGTACAGATCCTATGAATAGGACATTGTCCTCTCCCTGCAGTCTCAGTAACTGGACATTTTCTGGGTCTGTGGATTTGTACAATGAGGTATCTGCTACAATCTGTGTGCATAATGCTCCAATGCCTGCCAGGAATGGCTACAATATTGACGCCTTTCAATGTAGATCACATCATTTGCAGAGCAGAGTTCAGTAAAATGATACTGTAGTTAACAAGTTTTATAACATAAAGTTACTTTAAAACATGGAACTAATCAGGAGGAAGCCTGTTTATGCATGTCACAGTTACATTGACTTGTCAAAAAATAAACACAGATTTGCTTTACCTTTTGTCATGTAGCCAAAGTAAGTCATTAATCTAAACTAATGAAGCTTAAGATATATGACAGGCAGATTTTATTGAGCTCTTTCTTAATGATATGTTTGCTTTTCATTATAACACCAAGAGAGCCCATTATCTAGAAAGCAGCACATTATAGCCAAAAAGCCTTGAATCCACCACTTCTCTCTTTGTTCCAGGATCAGAGTAAGTAGCACTTACACTTATATTTTCATAGAGCTCTCCTGGATGAATAACATTACTCAGAAATGAATAAAATATCCAGATAAGAACTCCAACAGGAAAATAATGTGTCCATTTCTTGATCTTTAGTCAGTTAGTTACTTTCTTAAATAGCTAGTTAGGTGGGGATTTTTAATCCAGACTGGAAGAAAAAAATGAAGGCTGGATTGAAACAGCTCCATTTGCAAGTCCATTTTAAATATATGAGAGTATCGACTCTACAAAGCTTTAAGTGATTGCTTGCTGTTGACAGGAACCTGTCTTTGTTAGGAAGCAGCACAGAATAAACCCATTAAAAATGTTTCAGAGAAAGCAAACAAACTCTTATGCTCTCCTGCAAATTTCCAAGAATAAGATTACTGGTTTCTCTCTATGGATTCGCCAGCCTGATTTTACAGGACAGAAAAATGAAATGGCAACCTTGGTTTTCATTTCCTTCTGGAAATGATCAGAATTAATACAGGAAGACCAACTATTTGTTTCCTATTTATTGTACAAGGTGCTCAGACACAGGGATCTAGGGCCATTTTGAATGCTCCAGGGTATGAGGCACACACTCAGGACAAGCAGCTGTGACACTGCTGTGAAGACAAACATGTAATTGCACAGAACCTGGAGACTAGATCTCGTCTTCTAGAGCATCTCAGATGACGTTAGACAACCCTGTTTTGGCTCCTGGATCTAGCACAGATTCCATGTTCCTGTCTGAGTGAAGATGTTTCTAGAGGTAGATACTAAATCTTGATTGGAAGGGAACAAAATCTTCCTATTTCTCTCGGTAGTCTGTAAGAAATTAGTTGCCCCACTGTTAAAAATTATTGTCCTGTTTCTAATTTCACTATAACTCTTTTAACTCCCAGCCATTATATTTTGCAGTGCTTTTCCAGAGTAAAGGCCCTGATTGTCTTTCTGTTCCCCTGAAAGTACTGGAATTCTTGAGTGTTTAGTACTCACATCATTCTAGGACCACTGAAGGTACAAAAGGAAATCTTGTCAAGTGTTGGAAATGAGCTTTTCACATAGAACATAAGATTGCATTGAATTTACAACTTCCATTGATCCAGGATGCACAAATGTGGTGTGACTATTTGGGAAATACATAGGTGTAAGTGTATATATTATTATGTTGTGAGTTCTTTTCTAGTTGTAAACTGTAATTCTGGATTTGAGGTTCACTTTATAGAAAGAACATGACACCTTCTGGAATCACTGTTCCTGGTGAGCTCTGAAGTGACTATGCCCAGTGATGGTTGTTGACTTTCATAGAATCATAGAATATACTGAGTTGGAAGGGACCCATAAGGATCATCAAGTCTGTCCATGCTCAGATAATAACAGAAAACAGAAAACAGAATTCTGTGGTGAAATTTCATCATAGGGCTAAAAAACCAACAACAACAACAAGAGCAAAAACCCCCCACCAGTACAATGCAAAACTCTCAAATGCAAATCTTCCGAATCAATGGAAAGTAATAAGTTGCTGAGTGAAAGCTAATCAGGCAGAAATATTGAGAGCTGAAGGGGCCAATATAACTCAGATTAAAACCAAAACTTTTGTGGGCAACAAGATTCTACATTAATAGCTGTGGAGTTTGATGTCTTTTTGTGTGACTTTCCTGTTCTTGCTCTACTGCGTGCTTTGTGTGCATGCATAAAGAGTGTGTGTCTGTATAAGAAGCTCAGTAGCTGAGCTTAGCTCCTTGCTTTGTTGACAAAATCAAGGTTACCAGAAAGATTGGTTCCTACAGCCTGGTGATGGTAAAGGCAGGAGAGAGGCCAAGAAGCTGGGCCATTCTTTCAATATCTAGACAGCTGGACTATGATCTTCCAAAAATATATTCAAATAGTATCAGGCATGGTATTAACATCCGAGAGATCCAGAATTTAAAAGAGTCATTACATAGACAAAGGAGACTTAGATGATCACAGATTCAGTGTTTTAAATTAATCATAAAAGACCCTTGTCACCTTGAAGACCAGGAGGAAACAGCTTAGCAGAAACAAGAAGGGAGAAGACTTAAGAAAAAAAAAGGGTTTGACTTCTGGTTTTCAAAAGAATAATATCTAATGATCTGGTGTGGTTTTGGAACTTCCAGGGGAGCACACCAAGAAACTAATTGTTCAGACCCTGCTTCTTTGATCTCAATAAAGTCCTATCTCTGATTATAGTACCAAACTATTCCCCTAGAATCAGTGTGATTCTGATTTAAGTTGTCAATACATGGTTTCTTAGGAGGTCAAAACCTGGAAGGGAATATTTTACATATTATGTGAAGCAAAGATTCAAAGAGACCTGCACAATTTTTTTCTATCAGAAAAATTTTCTGATAGAATGCACAGTCTTTGTAAATTAATATGTTCTATAGGGATAATTAAATTTGATTTTATGCCTTCCAATTTGTTTGTGAATGGTTTCAAATTGACCTATTTCATTGAACTCAGGAACCGAAAACATTTCATTTGAAACCTTCTCACAGTTAGCTGAATTTCTTTGGAATGTTGGAACCCTCTTGTTTCTAAGGACAGGTCTGTGAAAAAAAAAAAAAATTCCATAAGACAATATGACAAAGTTAACAAAAAATGGGCAATATCTCAGTGACATGATGTTGAGTGCATCATGCGAAATCCAGTACATCTATAAAATCTGAGACTCTCCGGTCACCTTGAAATTTTGGATATTGATGACTTCTATGGGCTTGTGCCACTGTCTGACAAAGAGTGAAGTATGCAATTCACATCAAGCATGGATGCATCCCATTATATTCAGTTGCATATACCTTATACAGATGAAGTAGAATTGATATGTATGATAAGGTCTTAGTCCCTTGAATAGTAGCACTCCTCTAGCAAACTCAGTCTAATGGGAGTAGCCATCAAACACAATATATCATAGATTTTCAGTTCTGAAGCAAGAATTCAAAAGAAGTTGTCCTATACACTGAAAATATGCTATTATAAGAATTAGATGATATCCAAGGATCATTGTTCGGTAGTTATATTTCAAAAGATATCACTTACCAGATGCTAAGCCTGCACAGTCCTTTACCACTTTCAGGAAACCTGTCATTATAAAACATCCCTGCACTTCAAACTAGTCTCTAAAATACCTCACATTCTCTTTTCCTGTTTCACACCATAGAGAATTCTTTGCCTTGGATCCTTAGATTCTCTGAGCTAAAATAAAATGTTATTTATCAGGTTTCTTTCACTAA
This sequence comes from Heliornis fulica, assembly GCA_013399135.1. Classification (NCBI taxonomy): domain Eukaryota; kingdom Metazoa; phylum Chordata; class Aves; order Gruiformes; family Heliornithidae; genus Heliornis; species Heliornis fulica. Next base: position 210,390 of record VXBZ01009841.1, on the reverse strand, counting down.
GTAGAAAATCTAGTCCTCAGAACTGATGTAGGGCTAATTCAAAGTAACTGAGATTTTCATTTAGTATGAGCCATCTGAACACCCCATCCTGGCATAAAATGGTTCTGTGAATCACTATAGCCAATCTGTCTGGGTTTTTGTTCTCATTCATAAATACTTTGCCACTGATGTAATGAAGGCAGTTGTCAAATTTCCTTATGTAAAAAGTATAAATATTTGTAGTTGTTTAGTATAAATGGATATCTAATAGGTATTAAAGAAAATGAGGACTGGAGGTAAAATGGTTGGGTTTTAATTTGCAAAGTTCTGCTATAACTTTTCATTAAGAGGGTTTTTTTTCTTACTTGTTCCTTTATTTTGTGGGATTAAAAATAAGAATCTGTTCTGTTTACTACATAGCCATTTACATTCTGGCTTTGGATTTTCAAGAAGACAAAAAGTCTGTTTCCATTAGCACTAAAACCAAAGAGAGGCTTTCACCCTAGAAATGTCAGGCACCATTACTTTCTGTAGAGTCTGATAGCACTGCATCTGTTGATGTCAGAAATGGGCAATATGTCTATCTGTAGAAGAGCAATGAGGCCTGTGAAAAGAAATTGTTAAAAGCCAGGCAAAACTCTTCTCAGAGATGGCAAGTATCAGCACTGGTAAGAAACATACCAAATTTCCCCCCATAAGAAAGAAATACATGGTTCAAAGAAGATACTTGAGCCAAATTCTTTATTTTGGGGAAAGGAAAAGTAAATCTTTTCCATGGCTAAGTTCCAAAGTTTGCAACACACTTCCGATGCAACAGATAAATGTAACATTGCTGTTATATTCCACTTCATGTAGCACTTCAAATAATTAATGTTGACTTGAGTAATTTTTTTTATACTCTAAAATCTAATTTTTCAGAAAGATTATGTTTATGAGGTAGATATTAAATGCAAATATTTATGAGAAAGCACTGAATGAATATAATACCTGAAAAGTTAGTACATGAACTTAGCCATGAAAGTTTTACTATTTAAAATATCCTTGTTCACACAACATACTCACCTTAACTTGGATAGAGGTATTAACATATCTGAGGCTTTGTAAAAGCACATGGATTTTCAACTTGTATACAACCAAAATATCTAAATGTGCATCCTTATGTTCTCTTTCATCTGGCCTGGACACTCACGAGTAACCATTACATATTTCTGTTTCTCAATAAGACCATATCCTTCTCAATAGTCAGATGTTCTACATGCATGAGTTGTTTTGATTGTGTATCTCAGAATAGGCCTATCAAGTAAAAAATCATGTGCTCCAGCAAAATACACCCTCAGATCTGCCCTGCTATTCAAAACATTTTTAACATGCAGTCTACATCAACTTAATATCATTTTTATGTATTTGGGTTAAACACATCAAAATCCAGCAATTGTACATGGGAAGGTTGATAATTTTAACTATTATTATTATTATTAATAATAATAATAATAATTTGTCAGCATTTATTTTAAGCACATACCCATATCTGTTGCAAGTGTATCTGATGACTGTAGTTGCTATCACGGTCATGAGTCATATTAACAAAGGATTTTTTCAAAGCTGTGAAATTCATCCTCTTCAACTGAATTATAGAGACTTCATTTTAAATACAGGTCTTGCTTGGAAAATTCTTGTAACTTAGCTCCAAACACCCACTCATTAGATTTTATTAGTTTTGATCTTGAGATAAACATAGTTAAATGAAATTCAGAAGTTAGTAAAATGAAAGCATAATGCTGAAAGACAAGATACTCCAGAGAGTTCAAATAAAGACCTAACCTAACGGGGGGGTTTGTGGTCATTAAAGATAGTATGACACGTGACAGAAGACCAGAGCTCCAGTAATCAGATTCTTAAGATGAAGAAATAAAATATCATTATGAAGTGTGCAAAAGACTCTCTGTATTGTGTCAGGAACATTCCCTGTTTTTCTTATAAGCTCTTAGCATCTCTTTTTATGGTCTACTGGGGAGACAGAATAGAAATACGCAGACATTGGAGCTACTACCCATACAGTAAAGCAACATTTTCCTCACAAGATCTGGATTTCACTCCCTGTGTCTAAAACGACTAGCAAAAGCTATTCAGAACCTTGGCTAAACATTGCTTAAAGTTATGGAACCTCTCAGTAGGATCATTTGAAAAAAAAAAAAGTCACAAATTCACAAGTGCACTCTGTGTTGAATGTAATGGTAACTGAACTGTCATCATAGTGTTGTCAGTATGCATCTGTGTCTAATTGAAAATATATTTCATTGCAGTTTTAGCCATAAACAGCATATGAAAAGTCTTTCTTGGAGGACTCAAGAAATGGTTTCTGCAGCTTTTGGTACTTTTTTGATGGTGTTTTGAAATGAGAAAGCAGAATTAAACACATAAAAATAGCCATATATTTACAAATTTCAAGAAACTTTGAGTCTAGCTGAATCTTAAATTATTTTCCTATCTTTAATAGTAGCATTGATCTGAGCAGGAAAAAAATATTAACAATTTTCCATTGTAGATAATTTTAAAAGAGTTATGTACTTTAGACCTGAATACCACATGCAATAATTCATAGCTGAGCAATCCATATGCTACACATCTCTGTTAATCTGTCAAGTGAAAATGCTAAACCAGGAGCAGATGAGAATAGATTTATTGTGACAGTCTATTTTGGATTCCTTTGATTTTCTCACCTAAAACCTGTTACATGCTAGGTATTATTCTTAGGTAAATACTTATTCAGGACTTTATGTCCTTTCCTGGTGAGAGTTCATATTTTCTCACCAAAACCCTCAGTAGAGACTGCCCAAATCACCAATTCAATATTCACTACATTTCATTGTATAAGTAATGCAATATTTGTTACTAGCCCTAAAGAAACAGAAATTAATTGAGTAGATGGTAAATATATACATAAGTCTGCAAGATAATATAACAGAAAGTATTTTGGGTATTGATTGAAATTCTTGTTTCAAATTAAAGCTGACATACTACCATAACATACTTTTGGCTCTCTCATACTTAAATTTTAATCTGAATTAGCTCATAAGAATTGATGAGTTTGTGCCAGTAGCTCTAGAGTCAGAAGGGCACACATAGGGAGAGGTCTCAATCTTCTAGCTTGGGGACCTAACCAGAACATGAGTTGATGGTAATCCATGTCCCCCTTTTCTCCATCTTTGCTCATCTAGCTGAATTTAAGGCACAGTCCAGGTTCACACACCTGTCCACAAGCCTCAAACAGTCCTGGTTTCCTCAACTAAATTACAGACCAAGTGTATGTCAAACTCCCAGCCATGATCACAAGACAATGGCAGTATGGTCAACTTCCTGTTTTTAAGGAGCCCGTTTCTGGTTGTACTATGAAAACAAAACCAAAACCAACCAAACAAACAACAACAAAAGAAAAGAAAAACCACAAACAAACAAACAAAGAAAAAAAATAAACCACCCCTGGTTTTTTATCATCAGCTGGCTTCCTGCGGACTCCTGCACTTCTTGTTACCAATGTTTGGCTTACTAAAGAGAAAAAAAATAAAAGAAAGAGAGCTTATTATTTTCAGTTTCTGAGGTTAAGGAGATTGGAACATCTTAACTGAAGTGATGAACATGATCCTCAATGCCAGCCTTTCTCAGTTGCATGTAATCGAGCAATGAAATGCACAAGTCACATGTTGACCATTTTGATTCATCACTCATCATTTCACTAAGCCACTCACGTATTACATACTGATGTGCCTGATAAAGACAATTGCAGTTGCTGTGATGAGTTTAGACACAACCTCCATCCAGAGAGTGAAACTTTACTTCCAAGATCACCACTTAGTTCTTTATCAGTCAGTCATGACTTTGGGCTTTATTAATGCAAACTAGTTCTCTCATCCTCTTGTCTCCTGACATCACTTTCCTTCCAGTTTAATGGTGGAAAGCAATGAAGAAGTAGTATAGATACAGCATATGTCAAATAATCATGGTAGCTACCAAGCAGCCAGATCATCAGACACTTCACAGAGGAAATAGAATTACTGATATGAGAAGGCTGATATCAGATGAAGATGCTTTATCTGGGAGAATCAAAATGAGCTTTTACAGGTTAAGAAGAAAGATAGCTGATGAAAATATACACTAGAGAACATCCATAAGCCTGCTGAGGAATATAAATAAACAACAAACAAATAATGAATCCAAATGTCAAGATTTATACATAAATTGTGAGAAGCTCTATGAAGCCTGTATATGTGCTGATATTGTGATATTGCTGTATTTCCATTCCACCATCTATTCCCTTGACATTTTTTTCAAATAGAAAAAAAGCTTTTTCTGACCCTTAAGACAAAAGGTATACTTAAATATTGGCTGTTACTAGAAAGAGAGATTTCTGGATTAAAAATATGACAAAGTAATAGTAAATACCATATTTAAGCACTCAGAAATTGGAAAATTCTGAAATGATGGCTACTACTTGCGTAGTGGTCCTAAGCCCACAAATTTTAATTAAGCACTTAAATACATAATAGCAAATTTTAAAACTTCTATTTTAATTTGTATGATTTATATACACATTATAAACAAAATGGTTTGTTATCCATTGAAATTTTAAGATTCCAAATGAGTCTGGTATATAGACAACAACTATATGTTTATAAACATTACAGCTTTGATGGATATACTTCCTGGATATTTCAGAATCAAATTCCTTTGATAAAGCATGTTATATCTTGTCCTACTTTATATATCCCTCATTTTTATTATGAAAACTTTAAGTCCTATAATGGTCTAAAGCACAATGTCAAAGCAGTGCAAAATTAATTCAGTGTGGTCAAGATTTTTATTTACCATAAAAAAAATATTATAGGGCCTACCAGTCCTAAATTGATTACATTTTTCCCAATACAGTAATTGGTCCTTATCCTGACTCACAGGCTTTTTCACTATATTTTGCCCCCTGTCCGGCTGAAGAGAGCGAAGTCCTTCAGCAGTTTGGTGGTGGCCTTGAGGCTAGTCAAGGTCAACCCACAGGTATATGCAAAACATTAAGTTTTGCATATACCTGTGGGTTTAAACATTAAGTTTAAACATCAGGTTAATGTTAAGTTAAAGATCAAGTCTCACTCTGAGAGGCATTTTTGTTATACTGTAGAAATATGGACAAGAATTGAGAGTAAGGGAATTGTAAAAAAACTTCGGCTTCTCTACAGGAGTAGAATGACAGGAGTCTTAAGAGAAAAATGTGAGGTGGCGTTAGTGAAGCATCTATCCTACTAAATGAAATAAAACTTGATGAGTTGCTTGTGATTGCTCAATAAATCAAACTAGGAGACTACTAAGTGATAAGGAACACGTAAGAACATATAAACTTATAGATCTGATGAAAAAACAAATTTTCTGTTGTGACACCAGTTAGGTACTGTTAATGTAATTAAGAAAAAATTTGAAATATATTTTGGAATCCATTCATTTAGAGGGAATTTTTACTTTGTACTTAGGAATGGTTTCCTTTAATCTGTTTGGAAGACATTTTATCAAACTTGTCTATTTACTTTTTTGCTGGAAGCATTTCTGCCAACAGAAAAATCAAGAAAATCCACAAGTGTCTCTTTATATTCTTTTTCACACTAGCTGTCACATATGTAAGAAGATAATAAATAGGCAAAGAACTCATCAGGTTATATTCCTGAGCACAAATAGGAAACTCTGAAAGAATGACACATTGTCTAGAACTGATCCTGGTGGAAATAACAAATCTGAAATCCTCTGTAAAGATTCTACAAATGACACAAATAAGCTTTTCTAAGTAAAGAAACTAACTCCTACATTCAGTTTGGATCTAATCTTCCTTCTGAGGAGGTCAATAAATATCCACTGCATTCAGAGCCCAAGGGAAACTATTTCCTTTAATAAAGAAGCAGAACTCTCCTCTCACATGTGTACGAGCAGCCATACATACATTTCAGTAACCGAAGTCATGAGAAGTCTCATGACCTTGATCTCATAGGAGTCACTCAGTCTCCTGACACCAAAGCTCCATTAAGCCCTGCAAAGGGATCTGGACAGGCTGGATTGTTGGGCTGGGGCCAACAATATGACGTTCAACAAGGCCAAATGCCGGGTCCTGCACTTTGGTCGCAACAATCCCAGGCATCGTTACAGGCTTGGGCAGGAGTGGCTGGAGAGCAGCCTGGTGGAAAGGGACCTGGGGGTGTTGGTTGACAGCCGCCTAAACATGAGCCAGCAGTGTGCCCAGGTGGCCAAGAGGGCCAATGGCATCCTGGCTTGTATCAGGAACGGTGTGGCCAGCAGGACCAGGGAGGTGATAATCCCCCTGTATTCTGCACTGGTGAGGCCTCACCTCGAGTACTGTGTTCAGTTTTGAGCCCCTCACTTCAAGAAGGATGTTGAGGTTCTGGAGTGTGTCCAGAGAAGGGCAACGAGGATGGTGAAGGGTCTAGAGAACAGGCCCTACGAGGAGCAGCTGAGGGAGCTGGGGTTGTTTAGTTTGGAAAAGAGGAGACTGAGGGGAGACCTTATTGCTCTCTACAACTACCTGAAAGGAGGTTGCAGTGAGGTGGGGGTTGGTCTCTTCTCCCCAGTAACAGGTGACAGAACTCGAGGTAATGGCCTCAAGTTGCGCCAGGGAAAATTTAGGTTGGATATTAGAAAGAACTTCTTTACTGAGAGAGTCATCAAGCATTGGAACAGTCTACCCAGGGAGGTGGTTGAGTCCCCATCTCTTGAGGTGTTTAAAGGACACTGAGGACATGGTCTAAGGGTACACTTGGTGGCGGTAGGTTAATGGTTGGACTGGATGATCTTAGGGGTCATTTCCAGCCTTAAAAATTCTATGATTCTATGATTCTATATGTCCCAAATGTTGATAATGACATTCCCCCTCGCATCTCGCTACTATGAGGACAGATGCATAAGTAGCTATGAGGCTTTTAGTTACTGTGGTGAATTGGGCCAAAAATACCAGGCTATTATTCCCAAATCCTACTTTTTTGCTTTCTTTCTCACTTGAAGGATAGCAAAATACCAAACCCAGGCTGGTAGAGTCACTACACAGTGACTCTAAGGGAACATCTGCAAGTGGTGTGTCCACCAAGGGTGACAAGCAGAAGCACTGCAAAAGTGCCATCAGTTCCATATGCCCCATCTCTGCATGTTTCTCAGAGAGCCACAGACCCAGGGACTCCTGCCCAAACTAGAAGGGCAACAGATTGTCACTAAAACCAAAACAAGACAAGATATCTAGCTAACACTGATAATCTTTGTAATTTGATGAGTTTCACTGACAGAATTTCTTTACCTTTTATCCTGATGATTTCACACACAAAACCCCCACATTTATGTTTGTACACTCGAACTAATGAGATCTCAGCTGGCTACTCCAAGCTGGCTGAAGAGATCTGTGTCAGTTCACAGGTCTCAGGCTGCAGTGTGAGACAAATGATAGCAGGCTGGATAAACACCCCTCAGGAATGTTTAGGTATAGCTGATCCTGCTGGGGAAGTGAACATGTGAACTCCGGAAGTCATTTTCAGCAGTGTTTTTTAGGATTTGGGGAAATCTAGTGATAACATCCATTTCTCACTTACAATGGAAATTTAAGCTTTAGAAGGCAGTGAACAGCCTAAAAGTGAAGATATTATCACTGGTGAATGATGTACCTACTGAAAATCCCATCTGTGGAGAGCCTGTAACTAACTCTTCTTAGTGAAGATTTTTATTTAATTTTAGCTACAATTTATTTTTAAAACTCAATTCACTCACAGTTAAGTAGCTCACATTCTAGGTTTGTAAATAGCTCGTCTGGTAAATATGGGAGAGATGCTGGCAGCAAGCACCCACCTTCAATGTTTTGATTACTTCTGCTTGGCTTGTATCATCAGTTGACTGAATGTACAGTTGTGCACATTAAATGGAGTAATGCCTTTATGATGACTTGGCAATTGTTTAACTGCTACACTGTACCCCAAACTCCATCTTGCACAGATAAATAAAACAAATTCATCATTATCCATCCAAAGTAAGGCATAATTATCATGGCATACATACAATTCATAGAAAGATATAATGTGCTTTCAATATGCTTCAAGTTTTACTTGCAAATGCACATCCTGCTGTGAGAAGAACTCCACACAGATATTTTATGCTGGTTTTCAGGAGGTATTGTTGTTCAAAAGTGTTCAAAATCTGTGGCATCTGTAGATAATCTGAATGTCTAAAACAGGCCTCACTTACTGTGCTATCAGGAAAGGAAAGTTGAGAATGAATTCTCTAACATGGCAGGACAAGAGGAAAAGGCCTCAAGTTGTGCCAGGGGAGGTTTAGATTGGATATTAGGAAAATTTTCTTCACCAAAAGGCTTGTCAAACACTGGAACAGGCTGCCTAGGGAAAAGGTTGAGTCACCATCCCTGGAGGTAATGAAAGTACATATAGATTTGGTGCTTAGGGACATAGTTTAGTGGTGGACTTGGCAGTGCTGGGTTAACAGTTGGACTTGGTGATCTTAAAAGTCTTTCCCAACCAAAGCAATTATAAGTTTCCATGCAAATGTTACAGTTACTCGATTATTTGTAAAACTGGGGGTGGTGGGGGGTGGTTGGGGGTGGTGGTGAGAGTGTGTAGGATTTCAAGTGGTAGATGCAACAGTTCCTCAAGATTGTAATGAGAGACAGACCACGACTTGTGCCACATCACAGCCATCAGAATAAGTTTTTTTCTGAACTCCTCTGCAGATTAACCCTCAGCTTGAGCCTTGTAGGTATGCTGGCTCTAGGAAACCAGGCATACAGGGATAGTGACAATGTGTCACCGAGGAATTTGAGGCAATAGTCATCTCTGAGCTCTCCAATCACTAAATGAAGAGAGGGAGGAGGACTTTCCAAAACTTGCAGATTAACTTGTTGTCTGGGGAGACTGACATCTTAAATTTGCTGAGTAATGTAGTATGTTTTGTCCTGTCTCTCATTTGCTTTCCTTCACTTCTTCCTGTTTTCTCATGCTATAATTAAAGCACTGCTCCAAAAAACTTGGGGTTTTGTAGAGGGATGGTCCAAATGCAGAAACCATTTTCCATGAACTGATTTGACTGTTCTTCCAAATGAACTGAGTGCTGAGTGGATTATTCATTCTCTGTATCAGGTTAAACTCATCTGGTCCATCTTTGGTCTCCCAACTGAGCTTATTAGTATTTCATAATAACTGAGAAAGTTTATTAAACTAATTTCATTAGAATTGGCAAGAAAAGTGTTTAAAACTGTCTTACCCTTCCTTTTGAACCATTCTGTCAAAATAAAAATGATCAGTACTATAAGAATATATCTGTAAGTTTTTAATAAGGTTAAAGATACCATTTTTCAAAAAATCTTTGAAGTAGCTACAGCAGCTACCGATACCCTGTAATTTGTGTAGGTGGGCTCTCAGGTTGTGCCCAGGCTGGTGGAAGACAAGCAGACTGTACCTGTGTTTTGCAATTCTCCTTGTGTGTATTTGCCTTCAGGATTGGCACCCTGTCTCATGTCTTTGAGAAATGCAACTGTTACCAGAGGAAAAAGAAAAAAAAAAGTATATTTTCAGTTTATCACTGCTCCTTTAAAACTTTAGAATCTGGCAGCAATATGAAAAAAAAATATTTCACTCTTTGTCAGTGTTCATTTTAATGCTTTTTTGGAGTTGTAGCAGCAATTTGCAATCAGACATCTCAGTGCAGTTGGAAATATTTAATTTCCAGAAAGAGGAAATTCTGGGCTCCTGTGGAGTTCTTAAGCCTGAAGCTAATATATAGGCCCCAACCTTGCTTTCATTTAAGTCACTGGCAAAATTCCCATTGACTTGAAGTGAAGCAGGATTGGCCCAGTTTCAGAAAAGGAGTATTATTAGTTTTAACGTTTTAAACCCACAAACATAAGGAGCAGACTTAACATTATCGTGATTGAGCATTTTATTTTCAAATGCATTTGACAGTATATTCAAACAAAGAAATGTGGCTTATCTTTTAAACTTTCAAATTGCTAGGTTGAGCAAAATGGGAGCTGCTTTCAATTAAATAATGCAATGAAAAGTATTCAGGCAGAATTGCATTTGGCAGAAGAAAATACTGTATTTATCTCATTGTAATCCATTCATTGGTTAATGGCTCCAGAGTCCTCAAGCAAATATCATAAATACACATGATGTCCTTGCATGTTCCAGCAGATTTTGCATTGGGTCTCAGAGTTAGCTTAAAGATGTGTTAAAACTCATGTAACCAGGGAGTTTTCTGTCAGCCACCCATCTGAGAAGCCTCAGAAGTGCTAGTGATTACAGTGAGGTTTTGGATTAAGCTACATATCTGAAATTGACTCCTGATATGTCCACTTCAGAGGAGAAGACCAAGTGAAGTACAACTGAAACCACCCACAACAAGCCAACTGAAAACATATAGAGGTTTCCCTATTGTGAGGGAAATTCAGTTTGAGAGTCATGTATGTAAATCCCAGAGCTAAAAGTGTTGAAAGGCTGCTCTAACCAGCTCTGTCTGGCACCACTTACCTGAGTGATAGAGTTTCTTGGACATTATCCTACTTACTGTACCATGGTGGGGAGGAGGCCCCCTACTTCTCAGATGCACAAGTGCCAACATTTCGTTGTGGACTCTGCTAATGAAAGGGCAGAAGAAACATGTGCCAGGTGCTCCTGAGGCTAGTGAACTAGATCCTGGTTTGAGTGTAGGTATGGTTCAGCGGGAGCGTGGAGAGCACTGCAGGCTTCCTGAGCCCTGCTTGAAGGCTGCTCTGGCAGCTGTGCTGCTTTGAGTCTCAGGAGTGTTGCGTTGAGGGTAGCAATATGCCCAACTTGTCATTATAAGTCTGGTTACATTCCATGCAGGGAACCATCATGACTCAGATACAGAAATAACAAAATACATCTTTGGCCTAGTCATGTTTATTGAACTATCACAGCCATCTTTAAAGTTTGGTCGCATCCAATGAAGACTAGTGTGGCTGGCTAAATTAAAGTGTAATTTATTTAAGCAACACACAGATTCTTTGGATTGCCAGTGATGAATACACTGCCTGCAAAGCACCTGTAAATACAAAAGATCTTAATGCATTATAAAATGTATGGTACCTAAATTATATAGTGACTCTGTAGAGATTGCTAAGTTTCCCTGAGAAGGCACTTAGCATAACGGTTTGAATCTTACCCAAAGGCATCCCGATGTGGGGAAGAGAGGCTCAGCCCATAGAGATCTCAGTCCCAGAGGTCAGAATGGTCTGCGATGGTGTTGTATGCAATGGTACCTTCCCTAACATCCTCTCTCCCACACACTATTTTTATGCTATTTCTTATCTCTAAGGTGGGGTGGAGTGACTCTAGTCATACAGACCTGTCTTGGGATTGGTGTAAAACTTTCTCACTTTGCGCTTAAAGGTACAGACCAACAAAATTCAGAGCACATGCTCAGTGAGGAGTGGGTGGCTTTTGGAATGGAGGTGTGTTTTGTATTATAATGACATTAAAATGAGAAAGGTTTACTAATGGACAGCATTTTGTCAAATTTATGACAGGTTTTTGGCTCAGGGTAGCAAATATGCAGCTTGTTAGTTCCTTCTAACCTTGAAGTTGCCATGTTATCACAAAGCTTGGCTGCAGTGTCTCCACTCTACTCCATCCTCCATGGATGCTATCTCAGGACATCAGGCTCCCCTGACATTACCAACCTTCGAGATTGCCTTGGAACTTGCAAATAAGGATGTTTAGGAACTTCTATGGCGATAAGGATGCTCTGCATATCAGTTGCTCATGCCCTTTGAATGCTTTTCTAAATGCTGAACCTTTCTTAGAAATGCAAACATTTATTTTATTTCCGAGCTACCTCTAGGAATTATCCCACAAGGTGGAGACTCAAGAGGTGCTGCAACAACTTCACTTCAAGGTATGGTTGGGCCAGACCAGATGTGCCTAGGTTTCCAGATTCGTCATACAGGGAACTCAGAAGCAATCTCTTCACGAAGCTGCCCTGAAGAGCCTCTGGTGCCCACTTGCCCGGTGTTTCTGGGTGTAATGGAGTTGCTTTTGATACAGTGGGGCTTAGAGCCCAGTGTATCTGGAGGATTCCTTTGCCTCTATGCCAGTGTGTGGGGATCTGTGCATGAATGAGCATGGATATAGTCAAGCTCTAGCAACAAAAAAAATACTAATATTGGAACCACACTCTCCCTCTATGCCTTAGATGCTCATTGACTTTTACTTGATCATTTGTGTATACATATGTATAAGACTCCTATGATGCATTCAATTTCCTTTTGTATTATTCAAATGAAGGAAATAGAGAATCTTCAAAGGCAGTCAGGAGTAGAGATATTATACCACAACTCCTCAGAGCTAAGGAACTTCTAAGAACGTACCATGAGAAGTTTCCAGTGACGGCTTATGAACCGCACAGGCCAGAGTGTGAGCAGGAACTTCTGCTACCAAAATTCCCTCTCTATCTGCTGTCGCAGAGGCAGAGGGTGAAGAGGGGCTTCCCACTTTCAGAGGAAGTGATCAAGGTACCTGATGTGTCACAGGTCTGCCAGGGACTCCAGCAGTCATGGACACACACTGGCCATGAGAAGACAAGAGTATGGAAAATCACTCAGGATTTGCTTGTTGGCCATCTGGCAGATGCAACAAAAATGCTGGTTTTATAATTGGCTGCCCAATAAATAAATTTACTGTGACGTTCAAGCTTCCTACCACTTTGCATTCTGACTTCAAAGTGACAGGATTAAGCAGCCGGTGATTGCACCAATAACTGAAACAGTGTATGGTTGGTTAAAAAGTGAACCCTAGTACGCTGCCAGCTGAAAGAACCTGACAGTATCTACAATATGGAAGATGAATCTGTTCATTGGCTGCTTCCTACTATGGTAATTGCAGATGTTGTGAGCACTGTAACTGAAGGAAAATTATTCTGCTAATTTTTATACCCACAAGCACATTCAAATAAATTATAACTGCAAATTATAACCAGAATAACTCTTCTCTGCAGACTTCAACATAGACCAGAGAGTCTACCCTTAATACATGTGATTTCATGGTTGTTTATCATAATACAGAGACAACATGTACTGAATAAACAGATTGGTTTACAAAGTTAATAACTCCTGTGTTATTAGATGAGACTTTTATGCCTAAACAAACACAGAGACATAAACGAGTTAACCAGTCATAGTCAGTTCTGGGAAGGAATCATAACCACATAACTCAGTTTATCCATGGAAGATAAACTCCAGTAAAGAAACCTTTTCATTTCAGGGTACAATGACAGATAGATAATTAACTTTAAAATAATTTTTAAGTCTTGATCCTGTTCCACTGAATGAGGTGGCTTGCCACTGAACCAGATACTGAATTGTCAGAGTCAGACCACTAATGATGTCTGAAAACAATTAAGGGAGACTGTGCATTCCTGATGATTTCACTGTATTGTACACATTCAGAAGGTACAGTTTGAATTGTACCTGTGGCTTTCTAGAAATATTCGGTATCTGCAATAAAGGAAAAAAATACTGGGAGGAAATTGATTCTTTTTTTTTCAGTTAAAAACATACACTTTCTTGTTGATGCAGGATGCAACCACTAAAGAATCTTTGACACTTCTCTTTGAGAAGATTACAGATCTTTCTCTAAAACACCAATTTTAAATGCTGTCTTGATATCTACACTTGATGCTCTTACCATCCCTTTTTATAGCAAACATTTTTCAAATGGCTTTTGAGTCAGTACCTCAGTCTAGTAGCCATTGTCTATTTGAACACTTTTATTCTGTCCAGCGCTTAAATTGCTGACTACCCCACATCTAGAAGACGAATTACTGCAATGAAAAATATTCAACCATCAAAATGGCTGCTCTCTTTGCAAGAAACTGCATTAAAAACTGGAAGTGACCTAGAATAGATTTTTCAAGTGTTAGCAATGTATTATTAAAAAATCAGATGTATATTTACCATTTAATATGTTAAAGATTCAAGAACTGGCAGGATAAATGCATTAGAAAATACAGTGCATAACTTTCTTGCCTCTGTCTGTTCTCTTTTTCATGAACTGTTGTTTACACTGAAATTTCCTGTCTCTATACAGAAGTTATGCTACCTCTGCTGGTAAATCTGGCTATTTTAATGTGTTTATGTGTTGATGCAGCAAAACTGTGCTTGGTACATCCTCTGGTGGCAGCACTTGGAAACATCAGTTGAATGTGCAAAGAATTGACTCTCCAGTTTTTATTTCCATGCATTAGACACCTTTCCCACTTATGTAGAGGAGACCTGATGGACAAGAGCATTCAGAGGGAACAGAAGACCACATCCATCCAAGAATGGGCTGCCCCAGGATGGCCTGTCAGCCAACAGAGCTGCCTGCAGCATGAATTTGGAGGGCTGATGGCACAATCACAGTCCAGCTCCCCATTTTCACCCCTCCGTGCCATCGTGCCACTTCAAACTATCATGTTTTCATGGAACAGAAGTGAATTTGTTTAAGACTTGGTTGTGGTTCATTTTCCCTGGAGTATTCCTCATGACTGAGAAAATGCAGCAGCCCTTTATGAAGTGCTGGCACAGGTGTCAAAGCCCCAGGCCAGACAGGGAGGTAATATAGATGAGAACATAATCTCAGTTCTCTGTACTTAATGCAAACAGGACAAAGCAAGGATTAGTGAGGCAGTTTTTCACCAGGATGGATAAACCTGGCTGAGCAGAAGGTGATAGCCTGGACATTGAGTAACAGCATCATGAGATCCCCTCACTTCTTCCCGCTTCTTCCCAAGCGACCCAGGCACTGCCGCTCCTCATGCTGCAAGGAGCAAGTAGGACAGTGTCACTTGCAGATTAATCTGTACGACAACAGAAAACCATAGTTGTGAAATGATATTAATTTAAAAACGGCTAGCATGTGGTCATCTGAGGAGCATGTGTAAATAGCTCCTTTTCTGATCAGGAAGTTTCATAGTTATTTGCTTTTCTTCTTTTTCTCCCTTTTAACCAGGAGATGGGCAACATACCAAATGTTTCCCTGTACTAGTTTTCACTGACAGTGAAGGGGAATTAGCTACTACTTACTTAGCTGCTTTCTTCCCAAAACATGTTGATGAGGCCCTTGAAATAAAGTCATGCAGATTCCTCAGACCTGGAGAGCAGATTGTGCTGAATTTCTGTCCTCAGGGGTAAACCCCAGGAGGGGGTCAGAGAGAATAGAAAGATGGTTATCAGCAACCACCAGGTCATGTTGCCAGGTGGGACTGGTCATCACTTGCATCACTGTCTGCAGGTGTGGTGGTGGCTTCTCTGTAACACAGAGATTACAGACTTTATAAACAATACAAAGTGCCCAGTGCAGAAAATAGTGGAGGTGAGCAACAGGCTTTCTTGAGCTAAGAGGACTGTTTGCAGATGAGATCACAGCCTGGTGTGGCTTTCTGGGTCTCTCCTGAGGGCACTGCCAGGCCTATCCCCAGGGAAGTGCCTGATACAGAGACAGGAGCCACCCTGGTGACCCCAGCTGAGGCAGTGGGACAGGACTGGCTGCCAGACCCTGCCCTGCTGCTCTAGCAAGCCTCCAGTCATCATGGCATCCTGCTCTATTACCATACCATGAAGAACCTGAGAGGGGTAGAGTCAAGTTAAGGGGACATGGTCACTGAAGAAGCTGAGTGTGATAGCCTGGAGGAAACCTTTCTAGAGAAGGGAAGGCTCCCACTGAAGCTCTCTACAGCCAGGTATACAAATGCCCATCAATCACCCTTGCCTCGGTGCTGGGATAGGACTAGAGAGTGCAGCTCAATGTCTCGTGTTTTTACAGCAGCAAAAGGTTCATGTGCAGCAAGAGGAGACCTCCTCTGAGAGGAAATGCTCATAACCCATTGGACATCATCCAAGCAAGGCCCATAGGAGTGATGATGAAGCATTATTTTGGCTACCTCTTTACAACCCTGCTTCAGTGACCAGGAATGATCAAGCACTTTTATTAAGTCCTTCCAGTTCAAGACATGAGCACCTGGATCTAGCAGTGAAACATAAGACCTTCAAAAGGCCCATCAAAAGGCCACTGGTGTGGCTCTGCCTTTCTCTCCCAAAGCAGAGCTGAGCAGACTGCAGGTACCTGTGGGTCCATCCATTTCCAGTCATACCAGCAATCCCTTTTTCAAGAGACGGACAACATGGCTATGCAGAACCAATGCTATTTTGTTACTAAGAACACTTGCTGTGACAATCAATAAGTAGTGCCTGCAACTCTAATATTGCACTATTTATTAAATATTTATTCAAAGGGCATTTTTTTAGAAGGGCAAACTATTAGATATCCTGAGTACTAGAGTGTCTCACTATATTTCTGTCAAGAGGAAAATAGGCACAAGTATTCAACAGACATGGTAAGCAGACAATACATAGCTTCCAGGCCATCTCCTACTGCTCACAGATGATTTGCCTGAGGTACTATGCAAAAGTCAGGTCCTTAACAGAGCTTTGAAGAAATTAAGTATTTGGACCACCTCTACCGTTTCTCCCATACCTGGAAAATGGGAAATAAAGAATAATTCTTGTTTAAAATCACATATCCTGGAGATCTGCGAGTCAGAAAAAGAAAACAAATCTATTCATCCTGCAGCTGGAGATGAAGCACTAACAGGAGTGAAAAAAGTGGAAATTTATTTCTGTCAGGTGATGCTTGAATGCACTATTTACTAGAAATCACAAAGGTGGTTCAGTCACTTTCAGAGAAAAGAGTTAAACTTTGGCCAAATCCAAACCTTACCCCATCACAGCAATGGCTTTTATGCACTGAAATGGATAGAAAGGAATAAACATGTCTCCCAGGGAGTGAATAAATTATTTTATACATTAGTAATCCGCCATTGTATCATTGTAAATTTTAAAAGATCTTTGTCACTCCTGGACCACCCACAAAGAAATTCCTGTGTCCCTCTCAGAAGTGAGACAACTTTTTTTTCTTGGTTCTTTGCTTAAGACCCATCACCTGATTGCAGTGACTAGGAAGATTCTGGGTTTGTTTTGATTGATTTGTGCCCTGTCTGTTTTCTTTCTCACCTTCTTACTCAACTTCCCTCTAACTGCATACCTAATCTGCAGCTATACAAATGAGCAGGGACAACTTTTATCTCATAAAATTCAGAGTTCAGAATCAGTCCTGGCTTTCCCCTGGTAGGGCTGGAGGAGCTATTTCTTAGGTTGCTCTCTTGGAGTTTCCAGGACTGGTGGTACTGTCTTAGACTGCATCTCCAGCTTATGCCTGGCTGAGGCACAATCCCTGGATGTGCCAAGCCTGCTAACCCCTTGCAAGAGTGGTCTGTCTCTAATGGCCAAATGCAGATCTCAGCTGGCAAACAGTAGGCAATAGTGTCACCCAGTGTGGTAAGCCTCAGACATCTCTTATCCATGGCTGGTTCCTTACCCTAAGCTACAGACACCAGCCAGATGTAGGAAGCAGCACTACCAACCCAACTGAAGCTGGCAGCCACAGCACCTATTTGTAGCACAGCAATGGCAGAGGTGTGGTTTTGCAGATGGGCTGAGCAGGGGCAGCTGCTAATGCCTGCCTCTCCCTGATAAGGCCCACACTTGCCTAAGCTCCTCTTTCTATTTTGCTGGTGGCTATTTGGCTGCCAGCATCAGGGGACCAGAGAGCTGCTGAGCTGAGCCAAGCAGCACTCGCTCTCTGCCCTGTCTCTGCTTGTAGAAGGGAAACAAGCAATACTGTCTGTCTCCTGGCGAGGTCCAAACCTCTCCCCTTCAGTCCATTGGTGAGTACCCACATGTCTGTCTCCTGGAAAGCAGTTTCCCAGAAGTGAAAGAGCAGCAGAGCCCTCTCCTACCATGCTCTGTGGAGGAGTTGCAAGTAACAAATGAAAGGCAGCTGGGAAGAACATCCTAGGGCAAGTGTGTCTCGCCAGTCTCTCCCTGCAGCACAGTACAGATCAGTGTGCAGGGCTACATACCCTCTGAGAGGAGGAGGCTCAGAGAGTGCCAAGACTCAGGTTGAGGACAGCTGTTTCTGAATGGTTTGCCATGGTTCATACTGAATGATGCGGTGACCATATATTGGCCAAATAACATTGTACTACTACTGCGTGTTTCACTTATTTTCTACCATGCTTTTTGTTATTAAAGAATGACTGGAGGTTATTTAATGCAATGTGGATTAATGAAGCAAAATCTACCTACTGGGTCATTCAGGGAGGAGCTGAAATTACCCAAATTATTCTTTGTGTTCTTAATATCATAAAGTTTATTATTTCACTGACATTGGTGTTACTGAGGCTGTAGTTAAACAAGACGGTAAACCTGTTTTAAGATGCTTATTACAAGATCAAAAACCCTGTGGCCATATGACATAAAACACTAAAACAACTTCAGTCTGTCAGTTCAAATTTGTTCCAAATATTTTGAATCTTACTATAACTTCAATCTGTCTTGACAGATCAGTTTTTAGCTCATCCTGCCCACTCTAATTTTATGCTGAATACACATCATCTGTTTACCCATAGCTGGGATAAAGCCTGGCATATATCCATACCTTGTACTCTGGCTAATTCATCAGAAATATGCCCATGCCTCATTCAGATCATATTTGTACCACGGGATGATCCAGGAGCACGTAGATCTTATGCTGTGGATGCACAGCCTGCATGCACCCTGTTGACAGAAATGGTATGCGACAGAAAAAATCTAGGAAAAAAACTAAAAAGTATAAGAGCTGTAGGAAAGCTGATGAGCAAAAAGAACGAGATCTGACTTTAAAAAATAAATAAAATAAAAACCAAAACCCAAAAGTCAGGACATGAAATAAAAGATGTGAAAACCTTGCACAAATCTGCATGTAATGCAAATATGCATATGCACCATAACAAACGTCAAGCACTGAGAATACAGATTAAAGATAATTCAAGACTAGGCAGAAGGTCAGTGCAAGTTTCTTGACTTGATGAAGGAACTGCTGAGTGAAAATCTGGGGTCCATTTTATGAAGAACAGAACAAACAGAGCAAACTTTTCTGCTTTAATGTTGGTTGATCATAAGTAACTGCAAGTCACATTGGTGAAGCAGCCTGGATTGCACATATGGACTTGAAAATATTTTTAATACAGCTCTGAACGTAAGGCTGTACAGCTGGAAACAAACAGGAAAAACGTACCAATAAAATGGGAGGACTCTATCTGGAGGAGATGAAGAAAATCTCATTAAAATCTAATGAAAGACAATGTAAGAGACTAAGGAGATAAAAATACCACATGATCTCATTAAATTATTAATTGAAAAACTCTGAGAGCAGGTTTAGACCTGATAGATTTTGAACTCCTTTCTCTAGTTAAATGTCCTCTTCTTACAGGTTTGTTTTTACAGCTCTACACTTGCATGTAGACGTCCACCAAAGCTAAATGTCAGCTTAAATTTGTTTGTGGTTTGGAGACCATGTTTTGATTTTTTTGTCTCTCTCTCTACTTCTGTCTCCTAGGGAAAGGAATGCACATGAGGAAAGTGAGGGGAACAGGGGTATCTCATCACCTTGTCCATTGCTACCTAATGAGCTCACCAAATTGAAGATATTTGGGTTCCTCCTTTGTAGAAATTGTTGGGAAAGCAGCATTATTGAAAAACTGTAAAAGCAATCTCATAATTTTTACAGATGTCTTTTTAAATAAAAACTTAATCAAAGTAATACCAAATCGCTCTTTTATAACTGGCTAATTAGTAAGAGGGTGTGTTTGTTTGAGATCACAAAGTCTTTCCTATTTAGCCATAGTAATGTAACCACAAATTTACCATCATCTTCATTTACATGATAAATGCCAGATACTTTCTCAAAAAGCGCTTTTTTTGTCCTCTGTGTTTGAGAAATAACAATTATTTATCAAAACAAAGCTAAAACCCAAGTTGGACTACAAATGATCTGGAAGCTAAATAAAAAGAGAAATTTAGCTTGTATAACAAAAGTCCCAGAGAATGTTACTAAAACTGGTTGAAATTTGAAATCTCAAAAATTTAGGGTTCAGAAAAAATACTGGAAGTGTCAAAAAGGGCATTTACTTTTCTTGCAGGTAGCACGAAGACTCATCTTCCAAGGGCTTCACTAGTTCCTTACTTTTGAGACCCCAAGGTTATGTACACTGTAGTCTCTTCTCTCAAGACAAAACAATCTCCAACCCAAAATAATTTCAGGATTTTGGTTAATTAAAACCCAAGCATTATGGTGCAGAAATGCAATGAAGAACACAGTTTAGCGCTCACTTAAATGGATATGAGATTCTGCTCTAATTCCAAAAGAAGTGGCAATGTCAGGTTACTGGTTGCACCTCAATTTCTTAAGAACAGAAAAATGTCCTTGTTACTCTGTCCCTCAGCTTCATGAATTTGACATTCACTGTTATGGATGGCAGGGTGACCCTGGCTGGAGGCCAGATGCTCACCAAAGACACTCTGTCACTCCCCGCCTCAGCTAGACTGGGAAGGAAATATATAATGAGAGGTTTACAGGTCAAGATAAGGGCAGGAAGAGATCATTCAGCAATTAGTGTCATGGGCAAAGCAGACTCAACATGGAATAAAATGCATCTAAATTACCCAATCCAGAATAGGATAATGAGAAATAAAGCCAAATCTGAAAACATCTCCCCCCACCTCTCCCTTCTTCCAAGGCTTAACTTCTGATTTCTCTACCTCCTCCCCCAAACAGTGCAGGGGGACAGGGAATGGGGGTTTCAGTCCATTCATCACATGTTGTCTCTGTCTCTTCTTCCTCCTCAGAAGAAGGACTCCTCGCACTCTTCCCCTGCTTCAGCATGGGGTCCCTCCCACAGGAGACAGCCCTCCACCAACCTCTCCAATGTGAGTCCTTTCCCACTGGGACTCCAGTTCTTCACCAATTGCCCCAGCATGGGTCCCTTCCACGGGGCACAGACCTTCAGGACCAGACTGCTCCAACACAGTCCCCCACGGGGTCACAAGTCCCTCCAGCAATCTGGTCCGGTGTGGACTCCTGTCTCTGCAGGATGCAGGTACTGCCAGGAGCTTGCTTCAGCACGGGCTTCCTTCGCACCAAGTCACAGCATCCCGTAAGTGTCTCTACTTCCTCCCCCACTTCTTCATTGACACTAGTGTCTACAAAGTTTCTTACATCTTCTCACTCCCTTCTCTGGTGGCAAAAAGCTGGTGCTTGGGGGTTTTATTTACCTCTTACATATGTTATCACAAGCACTATCACCATTTCTGACTGGCCAAGCAGCAGGTCCGGCCTTGAGCCCAGTTGGTATTTACTGTCAGGCTTATTGAAAGCATCTAGCAGCTTCTTTGCAGAAGTGACACCCCCCCAGCCCCAAACCCACTCCCACCACTACCAAAGCCTTGCCAGGCAAACCCAAAACATATGGACAGAGAACATTTCTGCAGCTCATAACTGCAAGACACCAATTGCATCTTCCTTATCTGCATTTACCAAATGAAAAGGGTGTGAAATTAGCTTGTTAGCCCTTTAGTGATTAAAAACAAAGTTAATTGTGATGGAACACTAACCACAATTATGCTAATCAACTCTAAAATGAGAATGAATCCTTAATATTAGATTCAATTTTGTTAATGAGAAACTGGGTTTAAAAACTTGATTAACTAGCTAAGACATGTGAAGCAGCAGGGAAAGCCAGAACAAAATGCACCACTCAAATCTTTTAGGGAAAGGGTAAATACTGTAATATCATGTAGCACACAAAAAGCAGCTGTGCTCTGCTGCCACACCGCTAAATGCGCTGGGAAAGCACACACATCAGCAAGGGAGGGCATCTGAGAGGGAGAAGCAAGAGGAGGTTGTAACCTGGAGCAAGCAAAAGAAAAGCAACATGCTGTGCTGCATTCAGTGAGACCTGGACAGGCTGGAGAGCTGGGCAGTGAGGAACCACATGAGGGTCAGTAACAGCAAGTGTAGGGTCTGGCACCTGGGAAGAAACAACCGCGGGTATCAGTACAGGCTGGGGGATGACCTGC
Source organism: Heliornis fulica (assembly GCA_013399135.1). Lineage (NCBI taxonomy): Eukaryota > Metazoa > Chordata > Aves > Gruiformes > Heliornithidae > Heliornis > Heliornis fulica. The sequence goes on along the minus strand of VXBZ01009841.1, from coordinate 188,366 downwards.
TGGAGAGGAGCTCTGCGGAGAAGGACCTGGAGGTCCTGGTTGGTGACAGGTTGGCCATGAACCAGCAGTGTGCCCTGGTGGCCAAAAAGGCCAATGGGACCTGGTGTACATTAAAAAGAGTGTAGCCAGCAGGTCGAAGGAGGTGATCCTCCCCCTCTACTCTGCCCTGGTGCTCCTCAAAGCCACTTGTGGCTCTGCTGCCACCAATCCCAACAAATGTGGAATCTCTGATGCAATGGTGGTGATGCCAGGAGAGTGGTGCCCTGAGCCATGGGTGTGCTGAGAACCTTCTGGGGCCACAGAGCTGACTCTGTAGCCACCTCTACTCCCGGGGATGTCACTACCACAGCCTGACAGTCTTTGTTGGTGGTTACTCTTGCATCGAAAGGCACCCCATGACCTGCTTAATTGGAAATCATGGCAATTTGGATTTGATTTCTGGCGTTTATTTGTGAATTTTATCTGAGTAGATGTGATCTCAAACAAATGGCTTAATCTACAGTTTCCTCGCCATTTTTAGTTGAAACCAGATTCAATATTCATGCGTGTAGTTTTTCTTGCAGAGTATCTCTTTTCCCACAGATTCCAAGCGGGCAGAAAAAAAAACCAGATGCTAAATTATGACACAGAGAGAAGCACACACAGATAGGAATTTTCTTTGTTTGCCTTTTAAGCCAGGGAACAAGTCCTGCCTGAAGCTCTATAGTATGCAGACATCTAGTGGCTGGATAATATAGTGCAATTAAACATCTTTACAGGACACCTGCAAAAATTTTACACCGTCACATCATCAACTGAAGGCCAGATACCTTGAGTTCTGTTGAAAACACATTATTTGGCTCTGCAAGTTCATTTTTCATTCATTGTGGCCCTAGTTACAGGTATTTTAAAATGCTCTGGCCTCATGTGTTTCTAGGATTTTATTTTAAACTGTGTGGAACTGGGGTGGTCAAAACATAATGCCAAGAAATCAGGACAGCTCAAAATGCTGCAGCACATCTGCTAAATCACAGCCTATAATTTCACACTGAGACTCATGCACTTGGTAATCATTACTGACTTCCCTGCCAAGAGCACACAGCTCTCAGGGTTTTTTTGTGTTTGTTTTTGATTTGTCTCTTGACTAAACATCTCCTTATCTGTGTGAATTACTACGTGTTCCTAAGCCATGAATAAATCTTTCCACTACTGTTGGTTTGCATTTTTTTCTTGTTCCTCAGTCACACATACCATTATCCAACTTAGACCAAGCTTTTATTTCTTAATTTTGATTCAAGATAATTCACTTCCAACTGACCTATCAAAAAAAAAAAAATCTGGTATCCTCACATGAGGTTAAAGACACATTTTCCAGAATTGCTTTGTACCTGCTATTTCACATGCTGATGACATAGTGCGTCACATGCAGTTGTATGTGTTTCACTGACTTCTCATCACTTTCATCTGTTTCATGCTCACCACTGTCAGATGTTTACAAGGGAGACACTTCAAAAAACACTCTTTGTAATGTATGTTTGTATTGAAGCCTAAGGGAGGCAAGGAGTTTATGTCTATGTAAGATCAAGATGTTTTTGTCTCCATCTCAGACATGAACATCACCTTAAATAATAAGCACAAGAGTTGCTCATGTGCTTCAAGCTCCAACCTTCACTTCTTAAAAGAATGGAGTTTGTGTTCTTTATTGTCTTCTGAGGGTGGAGGTGGGGCAACCTAACACAAGGCATGTAGTGAACAGTCGGGGGTTGGGATAAGGATCGGTGTGTCTTGCCCAAGGACAAGCAGCCAATTCCATGGCAGTGGTGGGGAAGGGGAAGAAGAAGAGTGGCCTTGGACTCAAAGCTTGCTAGACATGGTTTCTAATCCCTGGTTTGAGAGCTGGCTGTGGGTGAGTCCACTCGTTTTACTCAACCCAGAATGGACCACTGCCAACACAATTGAGTTGAGATGGATATAGAGAAGGATTTCCAATCACATCCCCAATTAAGGAAGTTTCTTTATGCCGTTTTTGGTTCAGGCTATCTTTATGTTTTCTTTTTAGCTTGTTATTCAAGGCTTAAAGAGCTCACTGTGTACTTTATAGGGTAAGTTATTTTCAAGTTTATCTAATATTGTCAGGCCCCATCTTCAGTTGTTTGTCTGATATCTGGGGAGGAGAAGGGCCTCTTTGGATCAACATGGGGTCAGGCTTTGGGAAAGACCAAGCAGAAATTAAAAGCTCCTTCTGCCTCTGTACATATCTTGGTAAGAACACGTGTGAGGATGTGAAGATACTGGACGGAGTGGTCACCAAAAAATGATCCAGCAATGAAAAACAAACTTTGCAATAGAAGTCATCATCTCATCAATTTTATCAGGTGGAAGACTGCAGAGGTGGCTTGACTACTGAGTCAATGATGGGGTTTTATCTCTGCAGATAAGGTCATAGCAAAGTCTCCTGGACAAGGACCACCTGCGTTGCAGGGCAGTATGAAGAGTCTCTCTCTAAAATGTCTGCCTGCTGAGTCTTTTTCTTATTCCTAACATCATGTGGATAGTCAGTCTATTATCAGAGAGAAATATCCCTCAGGTGATACAGGAGAGAAGGTATTTGCAGAGTGCAAAGATAAGTTCATTAATACATCTGAAGCTCTCAAATACTGTAAGAGAGAAAGCCCCATGAGAAAATGAATGATTACGTCTTCAGAGCAAGTCCTGAATGGCATTCAGTATAAAGGACCCGGGGCTGAATAATGAGCACTGGTGGGGAAGAGAAAGGAACGGGACTTTAACACATGTTCACTAAGCAAAGGGGAAAATACCCAGTCACACAACTACCAACAGCGTATGTACCGTCCTGCTGAACCGATGCCAGGCGCACAGGCTTCATGCTGGAATTTCTTAGCTTTAATGAAGAGTTCTAAAGTTCATTTTGAATTGTCCCTGGTTTAAAAATAGTTCTATGTATAGTTGTCTAATCATAAGAATATACACACAGATGTGTGCTTACAATGATGGTTTCATAAATAAATGAGCACACAAACTCTTACAAACACAGTCTGTGTGGTCCAGCCTCAGGAGATGTGGTGGATGATCCTCCCACTGCCTCACATTTCAGCAGGCAGCACCACCATATAAAGCAAGAACACATCTCAAAGTTTGACTCTGTGTCTGATGATACCACTATGACACCCAGACAAGGAGGAAAAGACAGGCCAAAATTTGTCCTCTGTCTAGAGGACAACCTCAACCACCTCAACCCCAGGACATGTTTTTCCCATATTTTCTACAGCCAACATTGACTATGGGTTTCCCCTACATTTACAGGGAGGGAACCTTCTCTTCTTCCTCACTGGAACTGTGACAACTACAAAAGGATTCATTTGCATAAGGCCATTACTGCACTAGGGCTGTGTAGACCAGTCAAACTCACTGAAGGTGAGCCTAAGCGTTGGCAGGTTCTGGAGAACACTGGTGTGTATGACTTCTTATGAAGCTGCCTGTGCATGGATCTCCTCCTCCTCATTGCTTCTGCAGCCTCAGAAAAATTCAGCTGAAATATCTCAGTAAAAGTACCTTTTTCTTTCTTTGCCCAGCTGTCAAGCACTTTCAACCCTTTGGCAACAGTAGTCTTCAATTCCTGAGATTCAGGACCACCAGTGGATCAACATTTGGGAGACAGGAAGGTATGCTGGCCCGGCACCACACTTACCTCTTCTTAGACTCAGTGCCCCAGTTCACCCTTGTTTCTGTACACAGCTACCATACCATGCCTTCTTCCAACAAAATGCCCGGGATCAAGCCTTCCATTTAACCCACACCAGTTCATGCCTGTTCACCTCACAGGTGTATTTTGGGAAACCGCCTAGTACTCAGTATTGCTTTCCCTATGCCTTGATTTTCATGCAAAGGAAACAAGGTAGCCAAGGCAGAAGGCAGACAGAGGCAGGAAGTCAGGGTGCTCTCTAAGAGGCTCCTCTGATCTGAACAGGCAGGAACCCAGGATCAGAGAGCCCAAGGTGCAAAGCACTCTGCACCATAGTCTGAAGTCAAGCCATGAGCTTAAAAGCCTCTAAGTTACCTGGGAGCTCCAAAGAACTAGAGAGGAACCCAAAGAACACATCACATGCAGAGGGAAGGTCATCAACAGAAGACGTCTTGCCACAACTCACCTGCCTTCTCCCAAGAACTAGATTTCTTCTCATTCCCAACACCATCCTAAAGTCTATCAGAGGGCTGCAGAGCCACCTTTTGCCTCATGATGCACATAGCTGCTTTTAAGTATTATGCCGTTCAATTCACTGAATCATGTCATAGAATTATCTTGGTTGGAAGGGACCTTTCTGATCATCATGTCCAACCTTCACCCTAACCTGCCAAACTCACCACCAAACCATGTCCCTCAGCACTGGGTCTACCAGTCTCTCAAACACATCCAGGGATGGAGACTCCACCCCTGGGCAGCCCATTCCAATGCCTAACAACCTTCTCAGTGAAGAAATTTTTCCTAGTATCTAATACAAACCTTCCCTGGCACAACTTGGAGCCATTTCCTCTTCTCCTATCACTTGTCACTAGGGAGAAGAGGTCAGCCCCCACCTCTCTACAAGCTCCCTTCAGGTAGTTGCAGGGAGCAGTTGGGTTCTGTCTTGATCAACAAGTGCGCAACTGCTAAACACCTCTTGGAAAATTATAATACACATTTCTAATTAATCTTTACAATTATGTGGAGCATCAAACACATTAGTACTTACCTTCAGAAATACTTCCAATGCAGAGAGCAATCTGATTCAGAAGAACTTCAGCGGCTGTAGGCTTGAAGAGGAAATTCTTAATTTGGGAACTTACGCTACCCTCCGAAGACCTTTATCATTTTTCATGATTTCTTAAAAAAAGAAATGCAAAAGCAGGCAGGTGGAACTCTAATTGGAGAGCAGCAGAGCCTTGCCACACTTAATACCTCTCATGGGTGCAGTGGAACCCATGTAGTCCAAGTAGTACAGAGACACCACTGGGTGACCAGTCTGTAATTAGAATGGGTGTGTTTTGTGAATTCTTGTGATATTTAAATCCAGTTCTCAAGACAAAATACAGTTTTAAGAATTTTTACCAGTGGTTTGTTGGGACTTTTTCTCTCTTTCAAAGCCAAACCTAGGAAAAAAGTCTGACAAACGCTGAGAAAAACTTACTAACCGAGTTCCTCAGCAGCAGTGTTTATACAACTAGAAATTCACGGCACAAGGCAGTGCAGGACAGAACAGTGAACACAGGAAGGGAACACAGGAAAGGGAAATCATGGACTTCAATTTTTTGCTGGAGACATTACATCACCTGCTTTGTAATGTATCTGCATTTCACAGCCAGTATGATATCACCCAGTGCCAAGATAAGGAACATGTTTATTTAGAGAATAAATCTAGTGCAGATTTCATCATAATGTCAATATTTGCTGTATTAATAGTACGGTTCCTCTCAGTTAATACTCAGCAGTTAATAGTATGTTGTGTGCAAAGGGAAAAGATCTTCTAAATGAACTGTGTGTATAACCTGGGAATTGCTAGCTTCACTCCACTTTTGGCAGGTTCCTTCGTTCCTGGTTGCGAGGAGACAAATAGGTCAACTGGCAGAAACCAGTTGCCTTCCACCTTGCAAGGGGTTGGTTTGGGGTTGGGGTTTTTTTCAAGATTTTAGTACCAAACCTGACAGAGGAGGCTCCAGGCAGATCTTACAGCAGCCTTCTGGTACCTGAAGGGGCCTACCAGAAAGCTGGGAAGCGACCTTTGAGAAGTGCGCGTAGTGATAGGACGAGGGGGAATGGTTTTGAGTTGGAAGTCGGTATTAGGAAGAACCTCTTCCCTATAAGGGTGGTGAGGCACTGCCACAGGTTGCCCAAGGAAGCGGTAATGCCCGCTCCCTGGAGGTGTTCAAGGCCAGGTTGCCTTTGGGTCCTTGATCAGCCTGGTCTAGTGAGAGGTGTCCCTGCCCATAGCAGGGGGTTGGAACTTGATGATCTCTGAGATCCCTTCCAGCCTTAATCATTCTATGATTCTGTGAATCAAAACACATTATCAGGCTCTTGTCAAAAACTGCAGACAGTCCAGCTGAGCCATCACAGGCCATTGCAGCAGACTGATTCCTCCCTTCCCTATAGCAAGATGTGGACCAGGGGGAGGCCAGGCTCTGGTGACCAGCTTGTGGGGTTGGGCTCTGGCTGTAGTTGCCTGGGGAGTCAACGCTGAAGGTAGACGGGCAACGGGCAGTGAAGCTGCTACATGGACATTATGAAAGTGCAGTTGGGGACATCGCAGTTGGAATGCATGGGCTTAGTTAGCATTCAAATCTTGACACACACACCCCCCCTTTACTAGATAATGGGGTTATACTTCATTAAATTTAGGTAAAAGGTGGAGAGAGATTTCCTTAAACACAGCCCCAAATTTAACAAGTTTCTATAGACATAAGGAGCAATTTACCAATTGCTCTGCTAAGCCCAAAATAAAGAGATGACTTCACAGTGGGCTGCTTGCTGTACGTTTTCTATGCATTTATTGCAACGCGTGCTGCCAAGGACAGCTGTGTCTCTCTCCAAAGGAAGCACATGCTTCTGCTGAACAGTTACCAACACATGAAGTAGTCAGCAGCACCCACTCCCTCCCACCCAGCTCACGTGTGGTGTGTGGGCTTGTCCTATTGTTTCTGCTGTCCCCAATATGCACATAAATGACAGAGAATTCGTAATAGCAGCAGCAGCAGCTCTCCCCACAGCCCTTGAAGATGTGAACCAACCACGCCTTCTGACACTGCATTCACCATTGCCTGGTGACGACTTTGTGATTGATGACTCACCAATCTGCTCCAGGGAGTAACCTTCCCTTTGTGATCCCAAGGAGTAACCTCCCACTTGTGAATCGGATTTCCATCTCCATTGTGCCCCTGCCCGGGGCTTGCCATCTGTGCCTCCCGCTTTCTCCCACTCACATAGATCTCTGCATAAACCTAGCCTTCTCATGCCAGTAACGTGGACTTCACAGTGGGCAAAGCTATTGGCCACCATGCTGCTGACTCTGTCCTTCAGAGCTTGGTGTTTTGTGGGAATCAGAAGCTATGAGCTTGACTACCTGGCTAGACTACCATTCCGTTCCCCACTCTGTCAGGTGTGTCACGTGTGGCACAGTGTGACAATCCCCTTGCTGCGCAGTCAGAGCAGATCCTCAGACCACCACCCTCAGCAACATAGGGAACTGTCACAATTCAGAGGAGAACAAAGGCTCATCATTTCCTACTTGAACACTTCTTCACAAAGTTCCGTGACTCACCAAGTAGAAACAATCCAGACGATTCTGTTTATTGTTATACTTGTTCACCTTCCTTATTTCAAAACTGTCCTTTATTCCAGTAAGTTTCTCAGTAATGCAAACGTAGTTCAGCTTTATTCAGACAAGCAATGTTAAGTGCGTGGTTTTGGCAGAGAAGTGCTCCTTTCTGCTCAAAAATTAACTCTGAATTTACCTAATACTCTCTCTGAACAAACAGTGGTTTTATTAGCTTTACAGAATGCCCCTCCCCTCTACAGAAAGAGATGACACGGAGTAAAATTAAATCTACCTTTCAAAACAATAATGAGAATGTCTACATATTAACATTCATAACAGTAAGTACTATCCAGATCACAGGCTACTACTGAATGCTAAAGCAAAGAAACTACATAAGTAATTATAATTGCCATTTAAAAATAGTTAACGGTGTGAATTGGAAGATTTAGTGTGTTTTCTTCTTTTAACGTACAGCCCTATTCCCAGAATTTCACTGGACCGTGTGGACGGACCAACCGTCACAGCTGTCTATCATGGCTGAATTAGATGAAGATAAACAATACAGGCTTTGTGGTTCAACTGAAGCAGCAGCCTCAAAAATTTCCATTTCTCATCCAAGGGCACTGTGGGAGCATTGTCTTCCCCCTCTCTGAAAAGAGAATGGAACAATTATGTTACTGAAGTTCCTCCACAGTGGGTCTGAAAGACTGTTTATGTCCAGCCAGGGAGACAGGGAAAATTAAAAGCAGGGATTTCATGACAGCAGGTGGGGGCAGTTTCGGGGTATATACTTCAGTGACATAATGGTCTTGATTCTTCTCATTTAGGGTAAAGTCAGTGCCAGAAGATTTACTAGCAAGAGGGGAAACAGCAATAAAACACAAAGTTAAATGCAGTAGCAAGATTTTTAACTTGAAACAAAGCTTTACAATTGGCCTTCCAAATCAATCAGGTAATTGATTCTAATGTGGAGAGCACGGAGGTTGAAAGAAAATACACTTGTCACAAAGAGATTTTTACTAGTTACCATTTTAGGGACCCTACCTACTGAAGAACTGCCGAGCACACAGCTCTCACCACCAGTCAGGTAGGCTCAGGAGATAGAAAGCAATCAACTAATTTATCCCTCCTAATAGCAATAATATTCATTAGCAGCAGAGATAAATCAATGCTTGGCTTCATTCAGAGGCATCAGCATAACCTTAGGAAATCTGCTGTTCTGGTGCCCCAGAGCTGCTCAGTTCCAAAGGACCAAACCATTTTATTCTGTTGTGCCAATAATCTCATTTTTCCCTGTGGTTATTTTAGTGCCAACTACAGAACAGGACATACACACAAAAACTCCATTAAGTGTCTCAGTGCAAATAGTCACCTGGGACTACACTTGCTTGAAGGGTCAACACATCTCCAGAGAGTTTCTACTCTCCTTCTCAAAGGGAAAGGGAGTGCCGAGGCCATCAGTCACCAGCAGTGATATAAGTAGTCAGTGTCTACCCACGACACAATCTGTGCCACAATTTCAATGTGCTCCCTGGTTATCACCCTATAACTACAAACATCATGGTGGCTGGAAGCCAGACCATCTGATGGTCATCATGAAGAACCTTGCTCAGTTATTGTTCAATATATTCATTATTCAATACAGACAGGCTGGAGAGCTGGGCAGGGAGAAACTGAATGAGATTGAACAAGGGCAAGTGTAGGGTATTGCATCTGGGGAGGAACAACCCCAGGTACCAGTATAGGTTGGGGATTGTCCTGTTGGAGAGTAGTGTAAGTGAGAGGGACCTGGGGGTCCTGGTGCACAGCAGGATGACCATGAGCCAGCAGCGTGCCCTCGTGGCCAGGAAGGCCAATGGCATCCTGGGGTGTATTAGAAGGGGGGTGGCTAGTAGGTCAAGAGACGTTTTTCTCCCCCTCTACGCTGCCCTGGTGAGACGGCACCTGAAATATTGTGTCCGGTTCTGGGCTCCTCAGTTCGGGAAGGACATAGAACTCCTTGAAAGAGTCCAGTGCAGGGCCACCAAGATGATTAAAGCAGTGGAACATCTTCCTTATGAGGACAGGCTGAGGGAGCTGGGTCTCTTCAGCTTGAAGAAGAGGAGACTGAGGGGTGACCTCATTAATGTCTATAAATTTGTAAAGGGTGAGTATCAGGAGGATACTCTCAGTGATGGCCAGTGGCAGGACAGGGACAATGGGTCCAAGCTGGAGCATAGGAAGTTCCATATGAATGTAAGGAAAAACTATTTTCACTGTGAGGGTGACACATAACTGGCACAGGCTGCCCAGAGAGTTTGTGGAGTTTCTTTCTCTTGAGACATTCAAGATCAATCTGGACACATTCCTGTGTGATCTAATCTAGGTGATCCTGGTGAACTTTCCACCAGCCGCCTTCTATGGGAGGCTATAAACCCTTCATAGAGTGGTTGGTTTCAGCCACAGTTATGCTGTCTGTGATAGCACAGAGGATCCCCATTGCTTCCCCAGCTTTCATATAAAGGTGTAACATTAAAAAAAATAAAGGCATACTAATATTTAATGTTAACATAATAATATTTTCTCTTTCTAGAGAAACTCTTGGTGTGTTTTTCAGTGGGCTGCTGACACAAGGACCAACCCCCTCCTTGAATGAAACAAAAAAGTTTCTCTTGTCTGTATAGAAAATACTGGATCAGGGAACTAGACTGAAAAATCTGAGCCAGTAAGCTCAAAAAGAAATCGAATACTTTTGTGTTCTTAAGGTTGTGTGTACACAAACTAATGCTGTGACACAATGACACTTTCTCAATCTCAATTAGTGCTAAACTAATTAACAAAGCTGTTTTATACACTGCAATGAGTAGTATCTCTTTTCTTTCTTGGATAATCCCTAGTGTGATGTAAGGGTGATTGAGTATCTAATTACTCCTTAATTGAATGCACATTTTGTACATTTTTCACTAGTTCAAGCTTAATGCTTTTGGTCCAAAAATCAAAGTCAGTGAAATTAAGTTGAACTGGGATTTGGGCAGCTACTGCATTAATGGATTAGTTTTGGAAAGGAGCCTAATTACAAGCCAATCTGAAGATTTCAGTTGTGTTTGTAATAGAAATACTTAATGTATTTTCTGAGAAAAGACTGATTGTATATATTGGTAGTGTTATTATTCACCTTTACCCTTTAATTCTTTTTTAAGAGTAATACTTCTACCATGCTTAAAATAACAGCATGTTTCCATAATATACATGGTCATGTAACACACTATTTGGGCTAAAGGTTTATGTAAATAGGAAGATACCTGCTCTTCCAAAAAGTTTTTGGGAACGTAATATTTGAGCTAGAGTTGTATGAATGGGCATATGTATTACAACCCGGAAATTTCCCAGATGCCTTTTTATATAGATTATATTTCTGTATCAGAAATTTCCTCTGCTTGGGCTGAGTACTGCATATATTAAATAAAGTCCTACTGCTTCTGGTGGAGTCCTCTACAAATCAGACAACTGTCTCCAAAGAAAAGCTTTCAGGACCAGTGTCATAAAGTTTAAATACCTGTGAAATCTGAGAGCTATTAATGCAATACATATGGTTTAAAAAGAAAAGAATCTCTAACAAGAGGAGTCAAAATTCAGAAATCATCCTCAGAATATAAAAAAGTCCTTATGTGTCCAAGAGTATTTATTCTGAATTCTTTCATATAATAATTTTGTATATTAGATTCCTCACAGAGTTGTGGGTTTTTTTATAGAAATGGGATATATGTGAGACTGCAACTTTATCTCAGAAACAAGAATTGGCAAGTGCAAAGAAAGGGCCAAGCTGGAATATTTTTAAGAACCAAAGGTTCCAATGTTCCCATAGTAATAGACAGAACATATTTACAAGAGAAGACAGAAGAAAAATTCAGTGAAAAGAATTATTTTTCAAAGTCTTGCAAATAAACAGACTACGGAGAAATGAAATAGGATGGTCGTGATAATATGCCTTTCCATCTGATATGGAGTAAGTTAGATGCCCCACTGCAGCAGCCTTAGGTCAAGATCACTATACAAGATTAAAAATTTTATTCTGCTACTTAAAAGTAGTCAATCTGCTTTTCCACCTCTTTTGTCTGACCATATCCCTTACCATTATTGCCTCACACAATGTCTATTTTTTCCTCATTGAAGCATTTTGCCTTCTCCTCCTTAACATCAGGTTAACCAAAATATTTAAAAACAATCAAAGGACCTGGGTGGCAAAACCACTTTAACACTGACTACACATTACCATTAACCCACACCTTCCTAAAAACAGCACCTGAAAGAATGGTCAGGCATGAATTCAGTGTCACAGAAAAGAGAACTGACTACCTTGTGTATCCTGACCTTTCCTGTTGTTATTTAACAACACCTAGCCAGCTAAAGTGTATCTTTGTTCCTCTTGAGCTCTGGGGATGCATAAAAACCATTTGAAAATTACAGTAAGCTCTACTTTGTAGCACTGCTCTGTCATAAACTGTAGTAAAATATAATACATAAAATACAGTCACTGCTGATATTTTCCTCCTTGAGTGACAATTACCAGTTGCAAAACCACTTTCAGTAACCCAAATAACTTGGTCAGTTTTGTTTGCTATTTATTTTCAAAACATGGTCGCCTGCTTATGATGAGTCTGCATAATTTTATTGGTTTTATCCATATGAAATAATTAGAATTCCAGTAAGAGTAAGGACCTGTGACTACCTGGATCTTCAGTTTCAATGGAGTAATGGTGTCCTGCTTAAACCTCCCTGTGCAATTACATCTAGGCAGAACAGAGTCCACTCCGCTGCCTGACTCACGCCACAGAGGAATGCACATGGCAGCCTTCCTTCTCTGTACCTGTATGTCCTTCTGATATCCTTGACAATTGAGAACTCCTACATCACTATAGTTCATACAGAACTATATACAGTCTGGAGTTTGTAAAAAGCAAGTGTGGTTTTATCAAAGATGATTTAAGCTTCCTACCACTTTGCCTCGCCACTAATTTGCAGCGTTTTCCCCGTAAGTGGGGAAAGCACCGTCGCAGAGTTCCAGCGTGTGTCAGGCTCCAGCTTCTGTGTTGAAACTGCCAGTAAACATGCTTGGTTTTATGACAGGGCACACCCCAAATAGCAGCGTTCAAGCCATGCATGGTTTATGGATAGGCAACTGGAAAGTACACGCTCAAAATACTTCTCAGGAAACAGCTGATGGCAACAGAGTGTGCTGTGGAGAGTAAAGAATATTATCATGCTGATAAAAAGTCACAGGGCAAGAAATTTAGGAGCCCTTGCCATAATGAAGGATATTACTTGAAGCACAAGTGATTCCTAGGCTACCTTTCTGCTCTGGCGGGGGGGGGTGGATTAGATGAGCTTTCAAGGTCCCTTCCAACTCCAAACGTTCTGTGATACCTTGGGATTTTTTTAGCTTTGAAAAGGAAGCAGAGTATTTAGTTTCTTCTTTGCTGCTTCTTTACATGTTAAGGGATTCCAACTGTTTTCCATTCCCCCACCAATATTTGAGTATTTCTAAGAGCTCAGCACAGGCTTGAACAAGGACAATTCCAATATGGTACTGTTATGGAAAGAGCTACAACTCAGAATGGTTTTCTCCCTCATTCAGGGCTTGATCCTTCCCTGATGTTCTGGCCTGGACTCAGCATAAATTCCTACTACAGCAGTAACTGGCCTACGGCTCTTGAGCTGGCTGTGGCTACCAAATCCCTAACTGTGTCTCCCAAATTAGATGTATGTCACACAAGCAAAAAAAGTTTTGCTACTCACTAATTTGAATATCCAGCAATGAGAAAGCAAATTAAGATAATTTACAAGTTAAGATAATTTACAATCTCAGTGTAAACCCCACTCCCCGCTGTAGTGAGAAACAACCTGTAAAGTTACTTTAAACGTTTCCTGAAGATCTTAGTCCCCTGAATGCTCCAAGAGTTTTGGTATGTTTCTGGTAGGTCTCTGATTATGGTGTGCAGCTCACAAGCCAAAGCTGTTTTGTCCCCTGTGCTACTGTCATACACTCAAACCTAAGCACTTTCTCAAGTACTCTGAAGTGTCAGCATAGTATTTGGCACTAAACATAAGCTTTAAAAAATAGAGGAACAATAGTCAATTTTGTTGATAACATGAAGTTGAATTTCTTTCAGAGACTGAAATTTAACAATTAGACCAACCACCTTTTATAGCACAAAACCTAAACTCATGGAGACAATGACTGATGAAAAGTTACTTGCTAAGAAGCAGCATAAATACTCATATCTCATCAAATCTAGGAAATTGGTACTTGTATTTCTAAAGAAACAGTGTTGATAATCTTTGTCTTCATTCTTTTTAAACCAGGAAAAAGAGAAGAATGGCCATAGTAGCCTAATGATGCATGGCTTCTCAGAACTCACTCCAGCTCTGGATCTACACAACAGGAAAGCATAAAAGCCCCAAGTGCTGGAACTTCCGAAAAGCAACTTAGCTGACCGTCAGGAACTACAAAGGCTACCAGTAAAGACACAGATCAATCGGTAATGTAAACCTCCATTCAAATGCAAAGTTCACTGCTTAAGCAAAGAAATACAGGCCATAGCCACTCTTACCTCCACTCCTCAAAGGCAAGGCACAGCTCCACAGCTCACTCTGTACGTGAATGTGCCTGTATCCATATTCTATAATCTTGTTACCACACAATGGGCAATGCCGCAATGAGGGGAGGGCACCACTACCTGTGTAGTACTAGCTCACTGCCACTGATCCCCTGTTCAGTGCCCTAAGGAGAGGGCAGCACAGCTCAGCAGCTTCAAAATCAAGTCATCTGTAATGACCACTCACTAAAGACACCAGATACACACTTCCATACTTCCCTCTCTCCTCATGGTCTCAACTAACCCTGTGCCAATTTCTGCTTCTCTGCTTAGACCTCTCAGTCTTCATGCAGACAGTCTCTGCAGTATCAGGAATAGTCTCTCTTCCTCCCACCCTAAATTTCTCCACTCGGTTCACCAGACCTAGCACAACCTCAGTATTTGAATAATTTAATTGTTTTTTCTCTGTTCCTGAATGCAAAACAGGAAAATGGTAATTACACTAAGAATGGATTTTAGTCTAAATTGATTTATGTATCATGATTTACAAGACATTGGATAAACTTGCACGTATGTACAATACGTGGTCTACCAAAGATGAACATATGAATGTTTACATGCATTTGTGTATGCAAAATTAATGCTTTTCGAGGAGTTTCAATCCCACACAAAAAAAAGCTCAGCAGAACTGCAGTAGGTAGGTAGGTAGGTAGGTAGGTAGGTAGGTAGGTAGATAGATAGATAGATAGATAGATAGATAGATAGATAGATAGATAGATAGATAGATAGAGTGTAAGTCATCACACTTGGAGAATTCTTTACTTACAGATACAAAACAGATTGTGTCTGGGATATGGACTTTTGAGACAACATTTTGGAGATCAAATTCTTTAGTTTATTAATTATGCTCATGAAAAAGAAAGTTTATCAGATTCAAAAAGAAAGTATTCTTCCAATATTATTTTACTAAGTTATTTTTTAGAATTAGCTCTTACTACATTCTATTAAAAGAATCTCAATTTTTCAATGACTACTGTATCCAGTATTTCTTTGACATCCTCTTAGTAGATGGGAGCAATGCCATTTAACTGTCTTATGCATGGAGTCATGGATTTATAAACCCTTCATTTATAAAGGAATGAAAAATTGTAGGCATGCCATGCTGAATTCAATATCACTATCAGTTCAAGCTGATATTCAAGTGTTTGAAATCAGACATCTTCATCAGACATTCATAGATAAAGCTAATGTAATAGAGGAGAAAGGCATGTCTATCAAATAAGCTGCACATAAAGCAACAAAGATTAAAAAGAGGGTGATAAAACCACTGGAAAGCACAAATGATGCTGTTTTCAGTGAAGAACACACTACTGAAAAATTATTTATCCATTCACCAAGGTGGCAAGCCCAGAATAAAACAGCCTGCTGAAATACTCATCATTCACGTGTTTAAAAATAGTGAGTCGGGACTCAAATTGAAAAAAAAAAAAAAAAAAACCAAAAAAAAGCCTTTAATAAAATAGAAGATTTAAGGTTTTACTTATATGATTTCTAAGAGTGGTAGCATTTGTTGTCCCCACAAAGCTTTGCTTATATGTACGTCAAGAACTACAAATCTTTTTCCAGCATCACCTGATATTATCAAGAAATAGTCTGATGCCCATAGCAAAGGTTCCAAGTCAAGTGTTGTGAAGTTATCAAAAAACCTAACGGTAACACTGAGGAAGTCACAATGCCATCCTCTCCCTCTTTTCTTTCAGAAAAGGATATGGTAATCCTGGTAAGCAGTAAGATGAACATGAACCAGTCATGCACCCATAACAGCCTCCTGGGCTATACTAGGAAGAGCACTGCCAGCAGGTGGAGGGAAACGATCCTTCACTTCTACTCAGCACTGATGAAACATCTGGAGTACTGGATCCAGTTCTGGATTCCCCATTTCAAAAGAAACACAGACATACTGGTGAGTTCAGCTATAGGCCATGAAGATGATTAAGCGACTGAAGCACCAGCTGATAGATCTGTGACTGTTTAACCTCAAGAGAAGATGTTTCAAGACGGACCTTCTCTATATACAGAGATATATCTGTATAAATACTCTATGAGCACAAGTATACGAGATGGTGCCAGACTCTTCCTTGGTACGCGGTGAAAGGAGAAGCAGCAATGGATACAAACTGAAACGTGGGAAATTTCATTTAAAATTAAGAAAAAACCTTTCTCTCCATAAGGGTGGTCAAATACAGGTACAAGATGCTCAAAGCGGTTGCAGAGTCTTCATCTTTACAATACTCAGAACCCAGCTAGATATGGCCCCGAGCAACGCTGTTCTGAGCAGAGGGTTAGACTAGAGGATCTCCAGAGCCACCTGCCAACAGCAACTGCTCTGTCATTCTATGGTACTTCCTCTATTTTTTCACCTTCCATGTCTGAAAGCAAATGTGTACTGAGCTTTGTCTCCAAACTCCTTAACACCTGACTGGCTCTATCACTATTGGATGGGATTTAAAGAGACTAGTAATAAGGGGAAAAAATGGCTTTTTTTGAAAGACTCATGAAAACTTTGGCAACCCCAGGACAGAAAGGATGTAAAGGTTGTTCTATAAGGGATGTATTTCAAAAACACCCAGCAACAGAGTCCAAACACTCATTAACCCCAGGCTATAGGAGAGAGATGCCTTTTTAGCAGAAATGCAGAGCCAAAAGAAGCCAACTAGTCAGCAACAAACTTATCCTAATACCCCCTGGGTTAAAGAGAACAGTGAAGCTACAAAGTTCTACCTGTTTTTTCCTCCTGAAGGCTCCCTTTACAGACTGCTCAAACTTTGTTTTAGAACTAGAGAGGGGCTATTTTGAGATCTGGGCTTTCCAATGACAGAGGAACATTAAAAAAAAAAATTCTTTACCTGAGATTACACACTACAATATATCATGTTTGTGTCATCTCTGCCTTCAATTTGACAAACTACCACAAATTGCATCAAAGATCAACATATGCCATTTGATCACAAGCCACAAAGGGTTCAGTTCTGTCAAGGTTTAAATCAAGGCTCAGGAGCAGATGTTCTGAAGATTTGTGAGCATGGCATGCATACAGCCTGCATTCTGACTCAGTCAAAACTAATTAGACCTTTCAAGCAACCTCTTTCTACTCCTGTGTATACAACACTGATGAAAGCATTTATCTCCTTCATTCCCTGACAGAGTGATGAGGTCATGGAAAACTAATGTTCCTCAAGGTTCCTGAAGTGGCTGTACCACACTGGGTTTGGAAAAAAAAAATACTGAAAACTCTGACAGAAGTTCCAGAAGCCTTGGCAGGGGGTCATCATGTCAGAAAAGATGTCCACTAGTGTGTCTGTGATACTGTGATATTCAAGACATACTGGAGCCTTAAAATTAAAGGCAATCTTCTCTTTGAAAGGAAGAAATGCTCTCTCTTGGGTCACTATGTAGATTCCACCTTGCAAATTATTACCTCCCTATCTGCTACTGAATCTTTATAGCTATATTCAGCTGATGCCAGTAGTCCTGGCTTAAGGACCTTATCCATTCCCATGAATGAGGGAAGATGTCTTTTCTGAGGATATCTGATGTCTTTGTGAGGAGCTACTGTTCCACAACACTTTCCTCCTGGAGAGAAGTCTGTGATGAAATCACTACAAAATAGATAGGATTGTTTTCTTCCCTTTCTTGCTCTCTGTACAGGAGAAAGCTGATCAAAGCCACATGATTTCTTTTTACACTTCATATATCTCATTTCCAACTCCACAGAGACAAATTCAATAGCAAGGATATATTGTGAACATTTGATTGGCTCAGTGCTACTTGGACTGATGCATCCAAAACAAAAAAGGACACCTGGCCAAAGCAATTTCTGATAAATAATTCCATCAGGGGTAGAAAGCCAAATAGTAGTTCTTCTGTGGGCTACACAATGCCAGGAGTCACAGTTCTTTCTCGGTGCTTGAAAGTCTGTAATTAGCATAGCCCTACAGTGAGGACTATCATTTTACATTAAAATTTCCATCATTCGGGAATTAAAACTGCAGATGATTTTGTGAAGCGTGGCCAAGATAAATCTTATTACCTAAAACAAATCCTTATAAGTATTGACAAATGTAATAAAATTTCAAACATGAAAGCAAAAGGGAAATTTTTACATTTCAACTCTAGCATTGTAAAGGAAACTCTTTCATGCTTAAAATTCAAACTCAGTGTGTCAAGTAATTTCACTGTTACAGACTTGAATTACCTGCACTGCCCTGAGGGCTTTATTCACTCTCTGAGAAAAATTGTACTTTAATATTGCTATGATTTTCCCAAGTAATTTTTATGCAGAAGCCGGGATGAATTTGCAACATCCATTTCAAGATTAAAGAGAGGACACTTGGTGACTGCAGAGAACCATGTAATTGAGAATTGGGCTTAGGGGTGTGCCCAAAATTAACTATGGGAATGAGAAAACAATATTAATAGAAGAATGTTTTGCTTCTTTGCTTAACTTTGGGGATGCAGATATTAAATAGGGTTATAAAGTACAAATACACTCCTACCTCAATAATGTTTAGATATATACTGAATGCTTATGCTATACAGAAAGACCGTGAAATTGCTGGCCACTTTCCCAGCCCATTTTATAATTTTCTGTCACATGCAGGAGGAAAGAGAATCTTCCCACTCAGTTTTAAAGGATCCATTTTTGGAAGCACTGAATTATTAATCTCTTTTAGGGGCTATCTGCTGCCTGATCATTTGTTAATTTTATACTGAAGTTGGGGACTCGACCCAGAACACACTCTGAAGAGGCTCATGTCCACAACTGAGCCTGATGTGAACTAAGGTGTTAGATCACTGACCTAAACCGGGCAAGAACTTAATGTACAAATAGATATCCTTACCCAAAAGTCTGTATCAAACACCTTTCAGCAGCATGCTTCCAGGTGGAACTCTGGATGAACTGGCTCTCCTGGGAGCTTTGAAGAAAGGTAGACACAGAAAAACTGATGCTGGATTCTACAGAAAAATAAGGTAATGGGAAGTACTCTTTGTTTCTTTATTATTTAAATAAAGTTTATTGTAGGATAGTAGATGAAAACTTAATACATTAAAAATTAGTAGGACTTATTAAAGAAATCAAGTCAAAAGTTTCATTCTTTTCTTGAAGACTTTCCAGATTAGCTGTCTTACTATTTGTATTGAGGTGGGGTTAGTTCATTACAAATCAATCACAAGTATTGGTGTCTTCCTTCACTACCTTAAGAAAACTAGTTATTTTGGTAGCAATTTTTCCTTAACTCTCTAAGAATATATTTACCCTTTTTTTTTTCACTGTAGTAAAACATTGATTAACTAAGTATAATGAGGTTTAGGAGTAACTGTTAGGTACTGAGGGAATTTATCTTGTAACTGATTGAGTCTAGGGAACACAACATGGGAGGTTTTAATAACTGAAGTGGGGAACGTGAATGTGTATTAGCACTCAATCCAATATCATTCTTAAATTCTTACTTTGTGAACCAATGAAGGATGAAAACATAAATGAGGACAAGAAGAAGCAACTACTTTGATGAATGAAATACGAAAAACTAGCCATGACAGAAGTCAATTGGTCTCCTCTCATATCTGCACTAGTTTTGCCCAAGATTCAGTCTGGTTGGGAAAGAACCAGCATTGTAAAGCAGGAAGAAGGGTTTTAAAAAACAAAAAGCCTCCTTTGAGAACTAAAGATCTCCTTACAGAACCACTTCCCCTACCTTGTTTTTAATGGTAACACTAGAAAGATTCACTAATGACTGATCTTCTAAAAATGCGCTAAGAAATCAACCAGTGAGTAGGAAACCTGTCACATAACTTAGGCACACGGTGCTGTTGCCCACTGCAGCAGGAAGAATTTACAAGTAACTGTGATCTAACTGTGAATGATCCGCTACATACTTAAGTCAATAAAAATATTTCAATTCACTAAATTACATATTAGACTCCAGAAACTAAAGAAATTAATAGTAACCAAACTATTCCAGCCACTGAAGAACCAATAGCAAGCAAATTGTCATACCACAGGATAAAATAAAGGAGTCCGGTGACATATTTTACAGTTGTGACAATATATCATAAGCTGAAATTAACTTAGTGCCTTTCCTCCTTAGCTAAATCTCCTCTCTGAAAATTACTTCAATGTTTTGATTTTTCTGCTAAGATTTACTTACCAAAACAAAGACATATTCTTGTTGTTCCTCTTCTGCTACTGAAATGCAGCCCTGATGACTCTATCGCTAAGTGGCTGAGTTGGTCTGAAATTATCTCCTAGGATTCCATCACAGCCTTCTAGAAGTTCAGCACCTTTAACATGTGTCCTCAGTCTACGAAATTCCTCTATCTGAAAGGCAGAAAAACAGATATGAAGAACCTGAGATACATTCTTCACTATGGGACTAATGATCAAAACACGTCTTGCCCAGACATATCTGCAGTTCAGGTACCAAATGCTATGATGTCAGTATACATCATTAATAACCTTTTAAAATACCTGTCAGCACTGTCAAAAAAGTTAACACATAGAAGAAAAAAAGAATTTTTTTGCATATGGTTTAGCAAACTTACCCTGTGCTATTTTGTAATTTCTTTTGGGTTCTATAATGTTCTTAGCCGTTGCAGATTAGATTAGAGGAATCAACATCACGGTTGTGACATGAGAGTAATCATTCTTCTTCAAAGAAGTGCATTTCAGGAATAAGTTGGTCAACAATTAATTGTTTTTAATTTCTTCCAGTGATTTACTTATTGCCTGAAATTGTTTCATTTAAATAAAAATTACTGCCTAAACCAGTAGAATTCTGAACAGACTCTGAACTTTAGAGGAAGTCATTTTATATGGAAAAATATGGGGTTTTCCAATCAAAATAAAATACTTCGTCAAAAGTTCTGTATATATAGGTGCTAAGTGTACTTAGAAAATCAAATAAGAGTAAAAAATCAATATAAGTAATTTCAATTGGTCCAAAATAAATACTTTTCTGGTTTATAGACTCATTTTAGATGATTCTGAATCTAATCTGGTGTAGAGAAGAATGTGAGCAGCTTCCACCTTCATCCCTGGTATCAGCATCAGTATGATAAAAAAACATAAGAAAATAATTGTAACATTATACCTTATTTGTTCAACAGTGCTGGTTTTAAGATTTTGGTATTTGAAACAAGTAGTTACAACTACTTAAAAAAACCATGTTTTCTTTTGCTTTGGCATATTGACAAGCTATCTTAGCTGGATACAGCAAACCTCTTTGAAGGCTCACTCCTCCAGCCTAAGCGTTTGTATTGGTACTGACCCTGTTAAGTCTCACTATCCAGCTCAGCTGCAACTTGAAACTGAAGCTACACAAAAAAGCAAAATGCAGCCTGAAGTATTTAATCATCCAATCATCTAAGAAATTATAGAGAGTGAATTTCTCCATGAAGAACACCCTATGAAGGATTGCAGAGAGAACTGAATTGTGCTTCCAAATTAAAAGAAAGGAGGTATTCAGCAGCAAATAATGACACTTTTATTCTTACACTGCCTGCAGATAATACTTTCTTACTTCAACCTGGAAGACAACTGCCTTCATTGTTGTTTTCCACTCTACAGCAGCATGGATACAGATTTATTTACCTGATTTAGAGACTAGCTCTGCTCTGCTGTATTTTCCTCAGCAGTGTGCTTAGTAATCAACATGCAGCTTCCTGCAGTTGAGATAGAGGGCAACAGCTTAGACTCAAAAGATGAAAAGCAGAATGAACTGTAAAGCTCCCTGAAGGTGCTTTTAGAGGCAGATCCCTATTTTGGAAGTGGTTTGGGGTTTTAATGTTTATTTTAAGCAAGTTGAAAACAATCCCACTACAGGCTCAGAACTGAAAAAGGTTTCAGGAGTCAAATGCCAGTAAATCGCAAAATGGGTTTTGTAAAAGGTCCCCTTTCACCACCTCAATCAACTCCAGAAAGTCTGAAATAATTGTAGTTTGGGTTGGAGCATTTTACAAGAATGTGGCTTTTGTTTGATCTTTTGAGAATGAGAGACTTCAAACACACACAGATGAAGGAGAGAGAAGAGCAGACTCTCTGCAAAGCTGGCATTTGTGAGCTGTCTCCTACTACAACTACAAATGTTCGGCCCCAAACCCCACAGAGAAATCCTTCTCCACGAGCTACTCCTCACAAAGCAGCTTTCAATTTCTTCAATCAGGAAAAGTAGGACTAACCCTATCCCTGTGCTTGCTCTTTAGTCTTTGGGGAAGTCAAGAATTGCAGCCTTACTCCGAGGGGGAACTGCTTCTGTCAGAAAAGGACACTAACTGTGCTGACTACTTTACCCATTAAAGTTCCAGGTGATAAGGCATTACGTGTACCCCCCTCATCCTGCTTCATCACATATGGAACCACTTACTATTTCCTCCCAAGCCCTCACAAGCCAATGCTGTGAAGTAGGACTGCCAAGGAAACATTACAACAAATACTATTTTTGTATTTTAGAGGCACGTGACCAAACACCCTTGGATATTCTCACACTTTCAACAAGAATAGCCATTATTAAAGTTTTTCTCATGCCTAGAAGACACTAGGGATGCCTCAGTCCCACTCACAACAAAATTCAGGATCAAATTCTAATAAAAAAAATCAACAATGTTAAAAGTCATATTTCTACTAAGTAAAAGCATTTACTTTGTATTTTTTAGAATTCTGCAAGAATATTTTATCACTTCCGTGTATTCCGAGCCTGAATACTGCTTTATTCTGTTTCATTCAAATATCTGCTGAAGAACAGAACACACAAAACAAACATTTGTATGTTTCCTCTACAAACATTTTTTCCATATGAGGAATAGAAGCATTATCCTTCTGCTTGAAAATTTCACATGCCTCCATAGCTTCCAGGAACACAGACCTGCTTCCCAGAAACAATGCCACGAACCTTTCTCTCAGTTCTCTATTTCACAGACTACATATATTTTGCACGATTCCCACTCCAGGTCCATATGCTAGTTACTATTTCGGTCCTTCAGGAGGTATTGATTTTGAATGAGGTAGACAAAAGCACTAGAGACCTCACAATCCAACACAAAACAAGTTAACTCTGACAGTGAGTACAGCAGAATGGCAGCTCCTTGACACATCATTGTTTAAAATCTCTACTCTGAGTGGTTTATACAATGTACTTGTTATGGGCTTCAACGAACCACAAAGCACATTATTCACATATGTCCAATTTTTAAAAAATATAGTGAAGAGAAGCAAGAGCAAGTATTTTTCAATTATCTCCTACTCTTTACTGGACTAATAGCAAAGAGTTTTCTATTTTCTTCCACTGCCTTTCAGCAGTGTACACACCTGGTTGAGGTGTTACAAAAGCAGTCAACACAGTTTTTTCTGGGCTGCACATTTAAATACAAGTGAGGATGATAAGGAACACAAAAGGAGGGCAGGAATATGCAAGAATATCACTGCAGGGTTCAGCTTTCTGGATAAGCTCCTTTCCACTGAGTCCAGTAAAAAACCTGCAAGTCAGATCTGCAAAGCACTTGTTCTCGTTCTTCATAACAGAAGAGTTGCCAGCACACTTCACTCAGACCTCGCAGAATCACCTGTGAAGGAAACAGCTCCCTGGTGGAAGTGAAGCCTCACATCAAAGAAAATTACTTCCAGTGGAGAAACAGCACAAGACTCTGGGAAAGCACGGACTGCACTGGCTCACCCTTTTGCTATTCATGTAACTAACAGACATGAATCCCAGCTGCTGAAGTGAGGTGCATATGGAGATGAGTCTCCTTTCACTTACTTTTGACTTAGATCAGTAGCAAATCAACCCATCAGTTGAACTTTACTACCTATAAATGTCTTCAGGAGAAACACAAAAAAGTTCTCTACTTTGTAATGGCCAGTCTATTATAACTATGTCAAAGTAGTTACTTCTCCATTGTTTCAAAACAAGTAAATGTGAAAAATACATAGGTGTAATCACAAACCAGAATGGGAATTTTATTATTTTTCCCCTCACAACCCACAGTTTGTTAAGCTAATCAACACTGTGATGTTAATTACAGAAAATGGCTATGTGAGTGAGTATCCTGTCTCCACTATATTAACTAGCTTCAACAGAGGAAGACAATAAAACCCTATTCCGTATCAGACTGTGTCGTTCCTTATTGTTACTTGTTATTGACAGTCAGAAGTTGGTTATTTTATGGCCTGAAAATTGGATATAGAAAGCCTTGAACTTGTTTCTTACCAGCTATAACCACAGATGCTACTAGTGTTTATATAAATCGCTTGAAGTTTCATAAGCTGTGTTCATTAGTATCCCACAGAAGGAAGTTCTATAAGTTAATGACACATGTAAAAATAGCATATTTAAATCCATTAGAAATACATTTGCAGTGGAATCTATTCTTTAATAGAAGGAAGCTTAATAAAATTAAATGCCTTTATCAGCCTTCCATGGATGATTCAGAATGGTATATGCTATACTACATCTTCCTATTTTCCAAAGCCAAAAGCCCCTGCATTTCTAATCTTTCCTTAAACAGAATTTCTCATAGGCACTCATGCCCACATGCACAAAAGAAGTCAAATACTTAACTGCAGTCAAAATGATAATTACAAGTTAAAACCCTGGATGTCTAGGCTATAGCAAAATATTCTGGTGCCCCCAAAATCCTATTTTGAGCATCCTGGAGAACTCTCAGTCCCTTCTAACTTTAAAATCATAGGATCACTGTCTCTCACTTACTTGTCCCTGTATTTTCATCAACATCTGAAAGCAGTATATGATGCAAGTATATTTTTTATTCCACCTTGTCAAAAGTCCTTCATGTTCTTAATAAAACTCTTGTGCACAACCTTGACTTCAATGCTGCTGCATTTGTAACTATTCAGCGAGGCCTTTTTTTTCTGCTTGATGCTGATCTACCACAAGTACAAAGTACTGTGGATCATACTGGCACAGGTCCCTTCCAATCTCTCTCTCTGTTCCAGTGACACATCTCACCTGCATACTGTGTCAGTGACAGGAAAAGAGCCCCTCCATGATTTGCGTGCCCTCCCTCACTGCAATGGTCTTGTTGGATTGGGTTTGTAACAACCACAGTAATGCAGCGACACAAACCTGCTTCCCCTGACCTACAGAAGGCCATGGTTACAAAGCACATTCTTTTACCAAAGTACTATGGGCCACTTTTTCCCAGGCACAACACTCTCTTCTGAAGGCTTATCCACTTCACACCCAATTCCAAAATCCCATTTTCTTTCAGTAAATGAATACATAACAACACTAACTAAACTTGCATTTTTCTACTTGATTCCTCTTTCATTCTTGCCATCTCCCACCACGTGAATGGCGTGAACTGTGCCCTCCTCTGTGCACTGCCTGGAATAAAAGGGAATAGAGACTACAAAATCTGCAACTAGCATGAGGTAAAATAGCATACAATGTCTCAGTGTAATAGCTGTGGTCTTTATACTTGTAAATATTTATCAGTATCATGTCAGGACAATTAGCTGCCAAGTCACAAAATGCACTGTCTTTAAAAGTTATTCTGAATCTAATAATGCTAACAGAGTTATGTTTCCATTTCCTCGGTAGTAAGCAGTCAAAAGGTTCATCATAAGCAAAAAAATACCAGACATATATAAGATATATATCAGTTGCAGCTACCATACAAATAAGCTTATTGGGAGTTACTGCTTTTATCCTATGGTTTCAACTGGAATTCAGTTTTCATATGAAGAATACCAATTTCAAATTGTTAAAATACTCTGCTGGGATTACTAGCAAAAATCTAGATTATTAAAGCTGAAATAATTTACACCTAAATTTATCACCTTTTATACTTTTTGTCCATCTGCTTGCTCATGCTTTAGAGCAAGCAATGAAAACTGACATGTTCAGCTTCAGGGATTCCAGATAGTTTCACTTAAATTAAACCCACATTCTTCCAGTTGGGAGTCACGGACTGTGGGAGAATATTCATCAATTTTTTGTTGTCTTTTCTGGGATTATTTGTGTAAAGTTTTAAAATTTTTTCTATCAAAAGGCTCACATGATTTTTCAATACAACTTAAAAAAAAACACTAATAAATACATATGTGTGAAATCAAATTTAAATAGGTAGTTTCCATTTGACATTTATTATAAACCTGAATTTTAAAATAGTGAGATTAAGTTAAATATACTTCAATGCAATAAGGCTAGCCCGTATTGCATTACGTTAACATTTTTCATTCTCCAAATATAGTACCTCCCTGTGCTTTTTTTGTTCCTTAACCATCAAAAAAGCAGAGATATTTGAAAGCTTACAATTACAAAGGATTGAATTTCTTTTGCCCATTGACTTCTTTCTTTTTATTATTTTAAATGCAGATGACAAATGATAACAAGGTTTTTCATCTCTGACCTTTGGATTGCTTTCAGTGACTCAAAAGGCTTAACCTTTACTTAAAAAGTCATGTACTGATCTAATGGGATCTTCAAGGAGGACAGATATAATGTCCTTATATATATTTGCACGCTATAACCTTTGGCTCATAACCATATTCCAAGGTCACTTTAAGCACAGCTGTTACCTGTACTTGGGACACAGTCAAAGGGTAGCGAAATAATATCCAGGTGACACCTTCACTGCAGGGTGGAATGGTTAGAGAGCCCTCATACACCCAGTAGTCACGCAGAAGAGGATCTGAAATTAGAAGAAATATGGAATTTTAATGACATTAAGGAAGACAATTGTCTCTTTCAATTACAATAGCTTATGATAGCCATGGGCTTGCTCATATGATGAAGTTAGTATGCAGTGAGATCAGGTGGGAATTTATAGCCTGACAAACACTGTCCACTACTTTCTCACATGAACATACCTGAGCTTGTGGTCATTATATTACTGTCACTTCTCCCTGCATATGAGTACTTTAAAGAGGAAAATACCAGAATACCACTTTATAGATGTGAAAAATAGCATATGCACAACTCCTTAAACTAACACAGCAAATAAATAATATGGTGGTAAAGAAATCCCGTTATTGTCAAAGCTACAAAAGACATTTTGAAGGCAGAGGGGTTGTGGTGATCCAATTTTAACTGACTTGTGCATTTACAATATGTCTCAAAGACACGTTTATTTCAGTTTTTAGAAAGAAAATCAGTGACAACAGCATAAGGCACTTTTCACTTTGCAATTATGGTGACATTTTTTGAGATGCATTGGTGCCTCCTAGCTTTGGAAATGTGAGTTGAATTTCACAGGAGAAAAAAAAAGTCTAAGTTTATTTAGGAATAAACTTATTTTAATAAGTTCACAAACTTAGTAGTAGTTCTCTAAATAACTGTTGGAATAAACAGTTGTGCCTTGAGAAAATGTACAATGGCTTGTCCAAGCAGAATTTTAACTCTGCACACAACATTTTAATTGTTTTTGCTCTTCAAAGATTCCAGTCATGCCACACTTCAGAAGTGAGAATACACATGGTTTTCTTTTGCTGCTCTAGGCCATATTCCCTCACAATTAACTCCCTGACACAGTTTATGAAGTACAGAGAGGAAACTGCCTGACTGTAGAAGAGGAGACTGGAAACAAACCTAGAGAGGAACTGGAGACAAAGGGTGGTTAATCTTGGAATGGAGAGCTCGAGGGAAAGCTCTGACTAGACTGACAAGGATAGAACAGGAGATCGGAAATGAATAAACTTGAATGGCTGACCTAATCAGTTACTGCCATTGCACTTCTAGCTCAGGGACTATCAGCAGAATTAAATCTTGCTAATAAAGTCTGTGACTGTCAGTGAATGAATTTTTGGGTTTTCGTGGTTTTTTTCTTTCTCAGTTAGGGAATTATATAACAAATCAATTGAAAGCAAGCTGCACTATCACACACCCAAAAGTTAAGAACTGCAAGAATTAATTCAGCCCATCCTGTGCATGCATTGTGATGTCATCTTGTTGCATGATGACATGTCTTTTTGTGAAAACCATTCATTGCTTACTTGCAAAGATGGACAATTTTCTTTTGAAAAGCATCTAATAACATTTGGGTCTCTCAGTACAGTATATGTTCCTTGGTCTTTTTTCCATGCTATGCAAATCCTGCTCATTAGAAGGCCCATATTTTCTCTTTTTCCTTATTTCTAATGCACTCGTTTCTTCAGTGCCTGAGTGCTTTACAAATGTGAATTAATTTATTTTTCCAATACCCCAGTGTGTTGAGGAAGGACAGATTACCCCCACACTTTAAACCTGGGGAACTGAAGCACAGAGGAGTTAAGGACAAATGTATCTTATTCATTTGGGGTGTTCAATATGCAATGCTTAGAACCTGATTTCTCAGAGTAGTTAACTTTCTATAACACTTAATGCAGTCAGAGCACTGCTCCCATTGACTTCAGTTGGAGGTGTAAGCACTCAGCACTTCTGCAAATCAGACCCCATGATCTCAAGTCGGACACCTAGAAAATGAGGAACACACAGTTAGAGATGACTTATGAAAATTTGTGTTTATGTGACTTGATCAGCATTAAACAGGAACTGTGAGGCAGGGGTCCTGCAAAAAATAACTTATGGTCACACGGTTAAAACATGATTTATAATATATATGCATGAAGGGGGCACAGGCAGCCTTAATTCCTGCAATTCCTAATTGCTGGGCACTTGATATTACAACCTAAACAATATTCTTTTGATATAATGAATATAGCTTAATGTAGACCTAGATTACTTTGGAAAATTAAAGATCTTGCCACTAAGAATTTAGCTTGCAAGGATTCCTTGCTTAAGCATTTGTCTTGCAGAACTGTAATTTTTTTTAAGGTCACTTTTTATTTTTCAAGACAAGGGAGGGGAAATGGTTGTTTCTCAGTGTTACCCTTAACTCTTAGCTATATGGATTTGAATTTGCCTTCCATTGTCACAACTCCTTGTATGCTATATAACAGTTATTGTAGTATGACACTGTCTTTTGATGAGGCCAAAAAAGCTACCTTGGTAAGTGCGCAACCTGACGCTTAACATTTTATGCCAAAGTACACACGGCACCCCCTCTAGGTGGGATGATAAATCACCAAGGAAGTGAGCCACAGTGTTGTCAACAGTACAGACTACAGAATCACATCCCACCCAATCGACCCAAGTGAGGATTTATCACACCTTCCAAAGGCACTTTACCCCTATCCCTATTAGCAGCACTATGTGCAAAATGTATGACCACCTTAGAGCAGACCCTCTCCAGCTTGCAATTAGGCTATGATTTAGATCAAGACTGTCTCAGCCTCTGCAATTATTAGCTAGCAATCCACCCAGACAAAAGTAAGCAAAGGCACCTACCTGGCAATAAAGAGTTGGGATTAAAACAGGGTATTGTTTTGGACTTTCCCTGAAAAAATGAATACAAATCAATCTCATCTCTAGTTTCTTATTAAACTGATGATGAATGGAGAGGCAAAACACGCTCTGTGTTCTTAGAACATTAAGCCTTGAATTCCTGTGCAAAGCAACCTCATTAATAGATCTCATTTAATCATTATTGCGTTTGTCCTAGCAGCTACACAAACACTTCTTTTTTTTTTTATTATTCTGTTTTATATGTTACTTCTAAGGTTATTTCAGCAATTTGGTAACTTTCTACCTTTAGTACCCGGGCTCTTTCCAGGTCCCAGCCATGAAATTCTCAACATGAAATAAAGGGGTTTCATAAAAAAGGAGTTTAAACAACAAGGGACAAAGTGAATTTTTCCTTGACCAACACAACACTTTAACAAAGTGAAACTGGGTCCATATATTTAATATAAGAAAATTTTATGTATGCCAAAATTAAATTTGATGCTGACCCTCTGGAAGTCATTAGTTTAACACACTCACAATCACAAGTGTGATTCCTCTACTTGGCTGTCCTTTCAGTAAGAAACTACCAAGTTTCATACACTATTGTTTTCTCTGACACCTTCGTTACAACCAACGAGTTTGTAATATTTAGCATTATGACTGAAGTTTACCATAGAAAAGATGTTCAATTCCTATCCAATAGCATCTTCCCATTTTCCTACACTTCCACATCTGAAGTGAATCTCTCCAGACCAATACAGAATGTCTCGTTAATACATCTCAAAGTCCTTTAAAATCAAAGGTAAGTGCAATTATTTCTGTCAGAGAGACCATGAAGCAGAGAAATGGACGTAACTTGCCCAAAGTCACTTCATACAGCATCAACATTCTAAAGGGCACTCATATCTCCTCAGTCCAGCGCAGCTTATTATGTGACCTTCAGGATCCCCACACATAACCCACCTGACAAGAAGCCATTGTGGTTTTGTTGATTTCCTACAGCAACGTAATACAGGTGGTGCAGTTTATCTAGTCTTGTCATTTACAAATTAAAACCAGCAAAGTCTGGAGATGCTGCTGGTGTTCACTAAGTATGCTGCAGTGCTGGCATTTGCACTGCTCTGTGATAATCATTGAAAAGGCGGCACTTGCAATCACTTATTGGTCTATACCAAAATATCTGGCATAGAAGATGAGACCTTCTGGCCATCTGAACATGAAGTAACTACAAAGACTGTATTATCTGAAAGTACTGTAAAATGCTGAGCTTCTGATGCAGGCCACAAAATTGTGGTTTTCCCATCCTACAAATGCATCTGCAACCCTTCTCTTTGCTTCTGTAACCTTTTGCTTGCTCACTCTCTTTCTGCTCAGTGAAGGAAGCATTTCTTCAGACAATGCCTTACCTTGTACTGGATATCCTGGAGAATTTCAGTTACAGCCTTTAAGCCTACATGCTCTTTTCCTATCTGAAATACAGCAAGCCAAGATGAGCTTCGGTATTTTGCTATTTCCAAAACTGTGAAGCAAGACAGCAGTCAACCAGAACAGTAATTGTTTTTAGTTAAACTGTAGTTGGCTTTAGTTAAGCTACACAACCTTGTGTTATCCAAATACATTGATACATGGCAACTCCAAACAATTAAATGACTATAAATAAAGTCACCATTCCAAAAAAAAAAAAAGGTGCAAATAACTTTGAAGCAGAGACAAACACAAGAAGAGGAAGAGTCACAGATAAGTCTGGTAAGTTTTGACTAACCCTGTTTTGCAGTACATACCACATGGAGTCAAAATCATGCAGCATTATGGCACATAACTTCCAAGGACAGTTTGTCCTTACCAGTTTTTGTCAGAAAAGTACACAGAAAGGATCAAATCAAACAAACACAACAGATACTTTTTGAACTTGTTCCCACAGCACTTCAAATCTGCTCCAAAGTATCTCTGAGGCTTGGGGGATTTTCTTCCCTGCCATCAGAGTGCAGAATGGCAGATCCCCTCCCTCACATCTCTGGCATCCTGCTGGCAAAATACAGGTTCCTGGTAGCACTGTCTTTTCTAAACAACTTATAAGGCAGAAAAGATTGGGCCTTCAAAAGAAACCCGTTCTTGAAATAAGATACTCTTATTTATATTAACACTGTTCACCCTGTACACTGGTTTCAGCTGCTTCTCATACCAATCACCCATCCTGGGACCCCAGCTGTGACCTTCAGAACAACTCTAGCAAAGTATGAAGACTAAGAATGGCCTTCCACTTGATTTCTTTGCCAGTGTGTGTGCATACAAGGTGGGGGTGAAGTGGGCCTGAGTGAGAATGGGAAAGCTGGACCCTGAAAAAGGCTTACTTTTTGTTTATCTTGGAAGAGAATGACACAGTAGTCACTGGAAGGAAACAACTGAATATCAACAAAAGGTACCTTGCTATTTATAGGAATTTCAGAGGATTTTCTTTTGTTTTAGAATGGATTTTCATCTTAAAACCTTCAGTGTACGTAAAATATATTGAAAACACTTCAAAGACACTGTTTCTAAATTAATAATCACCCATGGCTGCCACTTAAATTAGGAAAAATATTTTCACTGACCTTAAAATGTTGTTTTTGAGAAATGTGGTGCAAAACTATTACATTTCCCTGCCTTTAACAGGAAAAAAATAATCACCAGATTTCCTTATCCTATTCCCTTAAGAAGCAGCACTAACACCATTTTTCTTTGGTCAACTATAATTATATGATGCCTTCCTTGGCTAACCAAAAAAGCCCTTTGGAATTCTGAAAAACTCTGTTGAAGGTGAGACATCAGAAATGGAAAATTTATCACTGAAGTTTCAGATTTAAATTTAAGAACTTATATAAAACTTTCTCACTCAAAGGTTACCTCTGCTGGAATTAGAAGGTGACTTACATAAATAATTATCACAGAGCCCTCTAGGATACAAAACTGAAGACTTCCTAACTTCCATTTTTAGCAGTTCTATCTAAGTGTTGGAGCTGTAACCAATGTACCTTTAAATTCAAACAGAGGTAAAGCTTAAAGGCACTCAAATTCATTATGAAATATAACAAATTAATAATATCACTGTGAAAGAAAATCCATTTGATCTAAGCACGAGCTCCAAGCTTCTTCCTCCAAACCCATTTAAATAAAATAGTTTGTCATTTCTCATGAGGAGGGTGAGAATCTGTTTTTTGAGGACAAAGACTAAAAATCTTCTTTATAGGATGCAGCCCTTGAAAGACATTCAACAGCAATTAGATTATGGAGCTAACTTCCCAGCTTGCTTTACACCTTCTTTCCAAAGAGCTTTAAGCCTCCTCATTGCAAGCTTTTCTGTGGGTCTGTGGCAAGGCTTGATACACTCTTATTCTGCTGTCTCTGAAGAAGTTACATGAACCCACCTTAAGTTTGTCCTTTGTGAAGAAACACACTTGTCCCTGTGTTCAGAAAAGCACAATCCTACCAGGTTTTGGGCTGTGCCAATGAGTTAGTGGACACTTTTCTTCCTCTTTCCCCTCTCCTCTGTGTACTTCCTTAATCCCTGAATGGCAGGCCTGGCCAGGAATGGAGAAAGACACAGTATAGAGGTAGTGAAGCACCTGTACCTCCTGCCATCCTGTGGTCAGAGGAAAGAAGATTCGATGTCTGCTTGTAGCCAGAGACACACAGAGATGGCTGACTACGTATTATCCCTTCGTTAGCTAATATGCTTCTAATATCCTGCTTAAACAAGAACTCCTTATTTACCACACACACAGAGGACATGACTGAGAGCATCTTTTGAACACAATACCAGTAGTCAATTTTATCAAAACATTAAAAATGAAAGAAAATGGAAAAGAACTCAGTGCAGGGGAACAAGTGAAACACAGGAAACTTACCTGCACAAACAAAGCAATAATAGCTATGCCGTGCTTCTTCCCTACCGCTTCATCAATGCTGCTGTACAGTGTGGAGTTCCAGTGCATCAAATGAAGCTAAAATAAAGCAATGCAAATAGGCTGGTAAATATATTCTGTAATTGAAGAACATCAGCAGTTAACATCAATTAACAAAGTGCTGGTATGTGCTTGTGTGCATTCATGCACGGACATCTATGGCTGTCCATGTCCATATATATATTTCCATGTTTATACGTGGATTCTCATTCTAAACATCAAGCATACCAAGGGCAAAAAAGGCCAACTGCAGAAAAAATTATGTGATGAACTATGNGAAGGAAGGAAGGAAGGAAGGAAGGAAGGAAGGAAATGAGATTTTTCAGCAGTAATGCTAAAATATTATTTCTGTGGCCAGGTCTGATAACATTGGAGAGCTTCAACATCCTAATCACAGATGCTTTTAAGTTTATCTGCCCCCAACTTTTGCACATTCCGCATAGAAGCTCTTAGATTTAATTCCCATTATAAAATCATGATCAAAATTTTTCTTAGTCATGTGTCTAAGAAGGTAAAATGTTACCCTTTTATCTAACATCGTTTCTACCTTCAGCAAAATTAGTTTTTAAAACAGATAGCATGTCTTCCTATTTTGTGTTTCTGTTCTGCCCAGTAACAGGCTCTGTGAAATGCTTGTCTCTTTACACAGCAGTTCACCCAGACAGAATCACAGAACGTTAGGAGTTGGAAGGGATCTCAAAAGACCATCTAGTCCAACACCCCTGTCTGAGCAGGATAACTTAGAGTAGGTCACACAGGAACTTGTCCAGCTGGGTTTTGGATGTCTCCAGAGAAGGAGACTTAGTAACCTCTCTGGGCAGCCTGTTCCACTGCTCCATCACCCTCACAAAGAAAAGAAGACCAGAAAACTTCAAAAGACCAGTTCCTCAAACAATTACTCTCCCCTTATTTAATTTCCAATGAGAATTTTGGGTACTCCTCCTGATGATTGTCAATTCAAAAGTCAATATAAAAATGTACATTAACATACTGTAAATCAAATTCGAAATAATCTTACAAATAATTCTACTTGTGCTGATCAAAGGCATCTGCTGTGCTAAAGGCATGAAACCTTTTTCTTAAAAAAAAAATAATTCATTTACACATGGGAACACTAATACCAATGTGCCTGCCCAGAAAACCTCCAGACATACAAACGCTCCCTGTTTGAACTATTCAATTTCACCACTGCCCACGGATTTACCTGCATGCATGTATTTTATCGATCACAAAACCTTTGTTACACACTCGATTTGCCTTTGGCTTTTAACGAACAAAACGACAGGGTCAAATAATGAGCTTTCAGCCTCCAACACTCACTTCAGCAGGCACGGGACTACCCCCCACCCAGGGAGATCAAACAAATCGCTGCTCTTTCCGAGAGCAGCCTGGCGTTTGCATTGGCTGTCCACTAGAGGGGGCACACCGAGACCCCAACCTTAGGACAGGCTGAGGGAGCTGGGCTTGTTCAGCCTGGAGAAGGGAAGGCTGCAGGGCGGGGGCGGCTCACTGCAGCCTTCCAGTACTTAAAGGGAGCGTATAGACAGGAGGGGAATCGGATTTTTACACGGGTGGCAGGACAAGGGTGAGTGGATTTAAGCTAGAGGGGGGGATGTTTAGGTTACCTACTGGGGGAAGTTCTTCACAGAGAAAGTGGTGAAGAGCTGGGACAGGCTGCCCAGAGAGGTGGTGGATGCCCCAACCCTGGAAGTGTTCAAGGCCAGGTTGGATGGGGCTCAGGGCTCAGGCCTGGAGGTTGGTGGTCCTGCCTGTGGCATAGGGGTTGGAACTCGATGTTCCTTAGTGGCCCTTCCAAACTAGACCATTCTGTGATTTGCCGAAATCCTCACGTTAAGAAGGGGAAATAATTGGTTCAGGGTGACAGCAGGTGGGATGGCAATATCCTTGGCGCGGAGAGCATGGCGGTGCATGGCACCATGGCTCAGCTGGCCAGCAATGTCAAAGCAAGCTTGTACAGCCTTTGGTGGCTGGAACAACAGCACGGACGGAGGCTGTCAAATATAAAGAAACCATGACTTTGACTGTGTCAACAAGCAGATCTTGACTAAAGCTGCTGTGGCACTCAGCAGCGTGTTAGGCTCCTTTGGAGGTGAAGTCTGTAATCTGACTCTTGCCTGCGTTCTGACAACAGTGATTTTTTTTTTTCTGAAGATTTGAAAGGAAAATGCTGAGTATCTGCAAGAGGAAAATAAGCAGGAGCTTCAGACTGTGCCAGCAACAACCCCATTTTATCCAGAAACAGGTTGTTGTCCTGTCTTAGGAAGCAGACTCATCAGGGCAGCAAGTTATAGTAAGATAGCCCTATATAACAGCTAGAAAAATGACACTGAAGCCTCTGCATAATACTATAAAAAATAAGAGGTCTCAAATTAGTCTGTGCAGCAGCATAAGCAGCCTGACAGGAGGGCATTCTGCACAACAAGCTTAGTGCTGCATGAAAGGTGAAATGCCCTGCAGCTGGAACTGCTTTCCAAGGAACATTGCCTACTGGCCAGCACCACTTTCCACACCTCCAGGGGACATGGGGAGAGTAAGCTAAGTATTAGCTACACACTTTAGCAGTATATTTAGGTGTTTGCATCCCTTCCAAGACTCCTTCCTAGGTCTACTAAGAAAAGAAAACACAACATAAAGACAAAAAAGGGATGTACTTAATGTCAATGCAGACAACCCTAGACGAGGTTCAGGTTTCAAAATCAACATTAAAATAAAAGAGGGTAGATTTACATTAGAAATAAGGAAGGAATTCTTCACTAGGTGAAGGTGGTGAGGCACTGGCAAAGGTTGCCCAGAGAAGCTGTGACTGCTCCCTCCCTAGCAGCATTCAAGGCCAGATGGGATGAAGCTTTCACAGAATGGTCTGAGTTGGAAGGGACATACATCAAGGATCATCGAGTTCCAACTCCCCTGCCACAGGCAGAGCCACCAACCTCCAGGCCTGCATCTAGACAAGGTTGCCCAGCGCCTCTCCAACCTGTCCTTGAACACATCCAGGGTTGGGGTATCCACCCCCTCTCTGGGAAGCCTGTTCCAGCACCTCACTACTTTCTCTTTGAAGAACTTCCTCCTGATACCCAACCTAAACCTTCCCTCCTCTAGCTTCAATACATTCCCCCTTGTCCTACCACTACCTACCCTTGTAAAAATCCATTTTCACTCTTGTTTATATGCTCCCTTTAAGTACTGGAAGGCACTAAGTTCCCCCCTCGAAGCCTTCTCTTCTCCAGGCTGAACAAGCCCAGCTCCCTCAGCTTGTCCTCATAGGGGAGGTGTTCCAGCCCCCTGATCATCTTTGTGTCCTCCTCTAAACCCTATCCCAACAGCTCCACATCTTGCTTGAATTGGGTGCTCCAGATCTGGACACAGTACTCCACATGGAGCCTCAAAACGGCAGAGTAGTGAGGGACAGTCACCTCCCTGTCCCTGCTGACCACCCCTCTTCTGATGGAGCCCAGGATACCACTGGCCTTCAGAGCTGCAAGAGCACACTGCTGGCTTTGGGCTGGTCTAGTGGAGGGTGTCCCTGTCCACAGCAGGGAGGTTGGAATTAGATGGGCTTTGAGGTCCTTTCCAACCTAAACCTGCACTCAACACTTCTGGCCCAAAGGTATGTGTAACTTTTTGAGGTTCTGCTCAAGGATGTTTTACATATACAGTAGGCTCCTTAGAACAAGAACCCTTGTTTTGTACTGGGTTGCCAAAGCCCAGGGTATACGGGCTTCTGGTCTGTGTTAAACTATTACTGTGTCACTTCCTCAGAATTAATTACAGTAGATTAGTAATCTGTTTCTTCACAGCAGGTTAACTTGCTGCTATAAACACTATTATGGTATCAGTAAGTGCATAAATGGATTAGACAAACTATGTACAAAGTAATAAAAAGACACTGAAGAAAACAGATAAAGATGCTGCCTCTAGCACTCCTAGTCCTATGACACCAGATGACTGGGGAGTACAACGAACAGTGGTCAGGCCTGATTCAGAAGTGTATTTAATATGTTCCCATATTCTTCATCAAAGTGACATTTGGAATACCTATTCATAACAAAAGTTCCATCATTAAGGATTTACAAATTGAAATTAGACAGGCAACCTAATGGAAAATAATAATAAAATTCCCTAACAACAGGCCAACAGGCCTCACAGCTTTTACTCTAACTCTGATAAACACGTGCATGCACTTTTAAATAAATAAACAGATGTCCACATGCACTTAAATAAATGGATGTAAAATCAAATTAATTCTTCTACAGAGTAGGAAAAAATGTAGCTCAGATAGGAGCTGGGTAAGCAAACAAAAAAGGGAAATACTAGCAAGGCCTGAGAGCTTGCAGCAAAGTATTGTTTTCAAACCGTAGTTTATCCCGTGTGCTCATGTGGTCCTCCAGGGCTGTTCTGCCTTTTTTTATTTTTTTATTATTATTTGTAATATGGCATCAGATGAAAACATCTGAGAGCAATTTTTAAAAAGAGATTATGGTAAAAAGTCTACAAACATCCCAAAATACTCCAGATGATCCTGCTCGGGCAGCGGGGTTGGACTTAGTGATCTTTCAAGGTCTCTTCCAGCTCCTAATATTCTGTGATTCTGTGAAAATCTGAACTCTAGAGAGCAGAGTCTACAAACATGGCTTGTAACTCCTGGTAACATTTATGGGCATCAGATGAGCTCTGAGGAAAGAGCCCAATGCTTTTGCAAATATTGAAGCTGTTGATAAAATGTACATGTACACTGACAACTTCATGCTCGTGTATCTGTACCTTACAAGCAGCAACAGCCAGAGAGGCTTATTAAATTAACACTGTATTTCAGTAACCTTCAGTTTTATGTTGATTTCAGACTGCTACATAAAAAGTGCACACTCACAAGGGGTGCCAGTCTCTGATATGAACACAGCCATGTGGACTTTTTAAAAAATAATCAGCTGCAGTGTACTGGCAGCTTCCCATTGTGTGGTTTTCATGTGAAGTACAAACAAGCTGCACATGACAGTACGGCAGGCGAGTACGGCTCAACTTGCTAGCTAACATTTTGCTACTCAGTAGTTATGATGGTTCTGTACAACCAACATGAGTCAGTTTTGCTGTTACTGACAGTGGCTTGCTCAGCATGCTGGACAGTGTATTTTTACAAAATAATCAGAAAGCTGTGAGAAACGTCTTCGCACTCAAAAAAAACCAAAAAAAACCAAAAAAAAACCCTTTTCTCTTGCGTAAAAAAATAATTTGGAGCCTTTTAACATCCCAGCTGTAAATCAAAGAACTGCAACAGTGACTTCCTTAAAATAAGATAAACTTAAAACCTCACAAAGGCAAATGATAATGCAGTGCTGATAAAATTAATTTGTTCTGTGAACAGCTGAAGAGACTCTCCTTCACAGGAAATATTAAGAAATTATTCCAGGTGGCAGAGCAAACCCTGCAGAAGTATTATTCTCTATGGAATAAATTCTGGTAATTTTCACAGAATCACAGAATGTCGGGAGTTGGAAGGAACCTTGAAAGATGATCTAGTCCAACACCCCTGCCTGAGCAGGATCACCTACATTAGATCACACAGGAATGCATCCAGATTGGTCTTGAATACCTCCAGAGAAGGAGACTCCACAACCTCTCTGGGCAGCCTGTGCCAGTTATGTGTCACCCTCACAGTGAAAATGTTTTTCCTTACATTCACATGGAATTTCCTACGCTGCAGTTTGGACCCATTGCCCCTGTCCTGTCACTGGCCATCACTGAGAAGAGCCTGGATCTATCCTCCTGACACTCACCCTTTACATATTTACAGACATTAACGATGTCATCCCTCAGTCTCCTCTTCTCCAAGCTGAAGAGACCCAGCTCCCTCAGCCTGTCCTCATAAGGAAGATGTTCCACTTCTTTAATCATCTTGGTGGCACTGCACTAGACTCTTTCAAGGACTTCTATGCCCTTCTTGAACTGAGAGGCCCAGAACTGGACACAATATTCCAGGTGCTAATCTTCTCAATATTCATCCAGTCCACACTCAAACAAAAAACTGCTGATCCCAGTCCTCACAGCCTTGATTAGGAAAAGCTGACAAAAACATTAACAAGGGGCCTCTCTTAAATCAAGACGTCTTCACAACTGAACCAGAGGCTCTTGCCTTAAAGTCAATTAAAAAAATTAAAACCCTACACTTAAATCCATTCTTTTCTCTATCACAGAAATATCCTTTATGTCAATAGAAAAATAAAAGGCCTGGGAAGGCAGACTTTTCCGCAGAATGAAGAGTACCTGGGATAATAGATTCTGACAACAATCAGTCACTCTACATGATCCAGCACACTCAGCAGTTCTTGAAGTCAGTTTCTCTCCATTTAAGAGTTAAGAAAACAGGTACATTTTTTCCCTATCTGGGGCTCTGGCTGATCTCTGGAAATCTGTGGGGTCCTAAGTGCACCAAGAATAAAAATGATCTTTTAAGCTCTGTTGATGACCTTACTTTATACCCAGCTCACACATAGCACATAATGGTGGGATAACTTAGGTTGGAAGTCGACCCTGAAGTTCAACTGCCTTTTTCCCCCATTCACAGCAGTACCAACTTCAGAGTTTGCTACTAATTCAAAGCCAGATCAGGATGCTCAGGTCCTTGTCCATCGAAACATTGCCTATTTCCAAAGATGGATATGCCTCTGGGTAACCTCTTCTGTGTTTGACCTTCCCCCATAGTGAAGAATTTTATCTCCTTGTAACTAATCGGAACTTGTCTGTACCCCTGCGCTTCTTGCACTTTCACACTCCCCATCAGTCTCTGTTTAGGAGCCGAGGCACAAACTGCCTACAAAACAGGATGATGCCTCTTTCTCATACCCTCTTAGCTATTCACCTACATGAATGACCAAGTTTCACTTGAGTTTTTCACCCACAGTTTACGTGCCTCGTGTTCTGTCCCTGCTGTTGTGTATCTGTCACCCAAGTGGCAGGCCAAACATGACACAGGCTCATGCTTTATAGGAAAATGCACCCTGAAATAAATCAGAGGTCATCTTTTGTTATGACATGCTTGATTAATGGTAACAGAAGGAGGGCTCTGCACTCAAATGTTTCTGTACTATTCCACCATCTTAATGTTACAATATGCTACTTGCACAATTTGGAATGACTTGCTACCATAACTGCTTTTTGG
Source organism: Heliornis fulica (assembly GCA_013399135.1). NCBI lineage: Eukaryota > Metazoa > Chordata > Aves > Gruiformes > Heliornithidae > Heliornis > Heliornis fulica. The sequence goes on along the minus strand of VXBZ01009841.1, from coordinate 148,049 downwards.
AACAACACAAAAACCCCACACCTCATCAGAGTCAAGGGAACGTGTGCCAAAAGCAGAACTCCTCCTGACCTCCCTGGCACCAGAACCAGGTCTGTCAGAGGACTTACCGCCTGATAGACCTGTCCTCCTCACAGGAGGACAAAATGTGGAAAAATTGTGTCTTACTATTATAAATGAACACAAGAATTTATGAGTTGATACTTGACTTGGCACTGAATTGTTTCAGGAAGCAATTGACTAAGCTGCTAGCAGTGACCATACATACAATAATTAAGTTCCAAATCCTCACCAGGGGACAGAACCAAGGATACGACCAGGGCACACAGCTTCAAGAAAAGTGATTAAAAAAAAATAGAAAGTTAGTTATTAACAGCCTGAAGCAAAGGTTTAGGAAATTAAAGGAAATGATACAGAGATTGTTGGAAAACATCTTAGGAGAAGCAGGAGAATGTGTACATACTCATGCCACAAAAAAAGAAAAAAAACCCATAAAGTAACAAAGCCACATGGTTAAACATTACAGTTCAATCAAAGTAAATAAGCTTCCTTTGAAAATGCAAAGGTAAATAAAAGCAAATTACTTAATCATAAACTCTGGAAAAATCAAGAAGAGGATGAGGAAATAGCCAAGGAGGTAAGGTTTTAATCAGTATACTAGGTTTATGCTCGTAGACTTGAATTTTTCAAAGCTTCTGTTGTGGATAGGTGCAAATATTCTGCTGTACTTAAGTAGAAATTAAATCTTTACATTTTCATACATAGATTGTTGTCACAGATCATTTGTGACATAAGGGGAACACTCTGCATATCTTTGAGCACTACAACAGACACAGTGCCAAAAATACAGATGATGGCACTACTAGCATTAACAAAAAAAAAAAACTGATTAATATAATGTGGGAGAAAGGAAAGTACAGCTTCTGCTTGTTACCATTTACTGAAAGCGTTAAAGATCTAGTAGGCCTAGTTTGTGGGTTAATCGTCAGACTCCAAGTATGTACAGAACAAGATGACATTCCCAGAACAAAGAAATCTGTAATCTAAAATCAGAGAAATTAGGTGCAAACAAATCAAGTTGGAGCAGAGTACAAAGTATCCTGTTTAAACAACTCCATAGTCACTGTGTGAGATATTGTATGTCTCAGGTGAAAAGCTAAATTCTTAGCTAAAAATTGTAAGAATAAATGCTCGCCTGGGACATCAGGTTAGTCCAGAACCCTGCCTCACTAGTGTTCTCCTCTCTGTGAACATCTCTTAAAGAGGGCTGGCTATAAAAAAAATAATTTTAATATGACTATAAAAAGAAAGGTTGCAAAGACAGGTTCCAATATCTATTCTCTTTCCAAAAAGCCAGTCAAAGATCAACTAAATTAATGTAGGTAACTGTGTGGCATACCTTCATGTGCGCCACTGAAATGGTAAGAATAATGGGAGTAGTGAATTATTTGCAACATTCAAGAAACACTCTCACAGCTGCTGTTGCAAATCACTTGTGCTAAAGAAGAATCTACGTGGATGAGCCATACTGAAAAAGATTAACGAAACACGGCAACATCTAACATTAACCAGAGTTTCGTGTTCCCTTTGAATGGTCTAAGCACACGAAGTAGCCTCATTTCATAGAGTACAAAGAACTGATGGCTCTTCGAAGAAAAGAAATTAAATAGCAGGAAGTACAGAGGTATACAGAGCGATTCAAAAAGACTACAGCTACAAACATTAAGTTTAAAAGAAAAGTAATGGGAACTGCAAAAAGTGGAATCAAATGTTCTTGCTATTACAACAAAAGAAGCTGAAAGGCTAAAAACAGAAAGAAAATTTAATTTAAAAGAGGAAAACAAATTTCATGTCCCTCTTCTAGCAAGTGATGGACTAACTATTCAGAGGGGCTTCATTTCCATTGTATACAAGTTTAGGAAATGGGAAGGGGATCCAAGGAGGCTGATACAAATCCAAACAAACACCATGGCACTTCTCTCAACAGTCACAGGGAAGGAAGACATGGACATAAACTTATTGTTAATACAACCACAACAGCTATGTCTTGACTTGTCTTAGTTTTTGTGAAGGACACCAAACCACATAAAGCTTTGTAAACCCCTCCAAGACTTCTTCCATTCAGGCCTTGACCAGAAGATCAAAATTCCTACCCATCTGTTCACAGAGGCTGCTGACATCAGCTTGCCTGTTTCTTAGGAAAACCACTGGCAAAACATCGATGGTTATAGGGGAAACCAAGGATGCTGTAACATGTATTTACTTTTTTCTTCCTGTTTGAAAGCACAAGCACTGCTTATTTTTACTGGCACACACAGAAGATGGAAAGAAACAGCAATTAGTAAAAAAAAAAAAAAAAAAAACTTTTTCCCAACTGCAATAAAATTATACAGGCTAAGAAAAGGAATGAAAAAGACAAAACATCCTTGATTCTACATTGCTGACTTTCAGTAACAACCCAATCAGTAATAAAATGAAAAGCAACACAGTTATTACCGGCAGACTCATAGGTCAGGCTCTTCTACCGTGCCAAGTTTCTGCTCGGTGTGTGAAGCAAGGAGCACCACAGAGCAGGTTACTGTTCTCTGATAGCATGTCTGGCTCCAACAAACATGTAGGCCGAGGTGCCCTGGGCTGGCTCTTATGCCACCAGGAACAAATACAGATTCAAGCCCTTCTTCTTCCTTCCCTTGAACTATGAAAGCCAGGAAAGAAAAAGCAAGGATTTTAGTGCAGGACCCTCCATCCTGCTTTTACTCTAGATTCTTGCAAACCTGAGTGGGTGTATGTGTGTGTGTCTGTATTGCTTTTATAGTTCCACAGAAAGAGTGAAGCTTGGAAAAAGGACTGGCCCTTGATGAACAGTTGATAATATTACAGGCTAGCAATGCCATCATGAAGACAGAAAACACAAAGTGCTATGGGTTAAGTACTTAACTCTGGAAGTGTTATTTATATGTCTAAGCATTTAATATAAGCACGTCCGGTTCCACAAAGTGCTGGCTTCAATCTGTTGTCCTGGATTTAAAACTAGATAGTTCATATGTAGAAGGATTTAAATCACTGATTTAATTTTCAACAATAAATTCTCTAATGAAGGCAGAATAAAAAAATATTCCTTCCCCGCTAATTTATTAAATTCTATTAATAAATAATTTAATTTCCCAAATTCTCTGTGTTTTAAAGTGTCTCTCTGAGGAGATGAGACTCTGCAGCTGTATATTATCTTCTTAAATTATAATCTTGACTGGTTGCCAGCAAGCAGCTGCTCTTCCATTCTTTCATGCTCCTCTAGGAAACTCAAGCTGGGATCAGGGGTAGGATAGGAGTCTGTTATGTTGGCTATGTTATGCTTTCATTAAAATAATAAACTTCATTATACCTCTCAAACACTCTTCTCTTAGACTGCAAGTTTTCAGTTTGCATAACGTCATTAAACTTATCTGCTCTCCTGTAGTTCCATAAACCTCACTGATGTTGTTAAAGTTTAACTGTTTCCTACTCCACTTCATTATGCAGCTTAATGCTGGCACAGCAGGAGACAGGAATGACCAGTGAGACCATCTCATTGGCAGCAGGGTGGTCTATGGACTAGGGCATAAGACAGCCCTGTGGTTAAATTGCTGATCTGGTATTTACAACCAAATCAGATGTTTTGATACTACAGTATCTTCAAGTCTTACTAGAATTCAAACATCTAGGAATCATGAGTCAGTTCTCTGTCAGTTCTGAAAAAGGCATCATGTATGATCATAGCTAAATCATCTAATTTCTTTGAACTTGCTTTCTGCCAGTTCATTAACAACAGAACTCGTCTCCCTCTCACAGATGTTTTAAGGATTACATTATTTGTGGTTGTGAAGCACTCGGGTGTGACAGCAAAGACTTGTGGAAGCCTTCAAAGGTTTTCAGCACTTAGACAATCTATAAGTTTTATCTTTTAAAATGGACAAATATCAGCACCACTAGCACAAAACACAAAATTCAGGGTTTAGCATCAGAAAACTATTATCTTCTCCTTTAAGTATTCATTCATGCACCAGGGTCAACCTAGGAACTCACCCTGACACAAACATACAGCATGGAGAGGAAATAAGGAATCTCCTTCCCCTGCTCATTCCGTAATTGACGGATTTTATATAGAAAAACAGTTAGGCCTGGTGGTTAGGGCAAAGTGCCAAAGAAAACCAACCAGGAAAACCAAGGAACCAGGAAAGTGAGGCAAGATGTGAGCAGGATGTCAGCAACAGTCATGGCAGAAATTAGAAAATGATGTACAACTGAAGCAAATCACAAGAGCACGTAGACAATAAAATAAGCACGGGAAAGGCTTGAACAGCCATCTTACTGTGCTTAAACTTGGCTTAAATCCTCCCCAGAAGTCCCATCTTCTAACTGACTACACAAACTCTTCCACCACAACAGAGTAAAAATGTAAGTAGCCATCTTGTTAGAGCTGGGAATGGGGTTTGCAATAAAGGATGTCATGACAGCAGCCTCAATATCCATGAGTACAAGCACCGTCACCTCACCACTTCTTTGTGAAAGCAGGGCAAGGAGAAAGCAAAGCTTTAATTCTGCTCAAAGAATGGAAAAGATTCACATCTTTTACAAAAGTATCAGAGACTATATTGCTTCTAACACAGGCAGAGACTCCTGAAAGCTATTTTGTTCAAAGCTGCTTGCCTGCCTCCAGGAGGAGGTGGCACCATCAAACCTGTCAGTACATGCTGCAACTGAACGTTACATCTTAGCCCAGTACAACTGCAAGAAAATTTGGTGCAAAATATCCATTACAGGCAAAGCACAAAGACTGTCCTCAGCTCCCAGCAGAAACAGACCTATAAGCTGAGGTAAGACGGAAAAGGAAGCCCAAACAAGGGCTCCCCTCTTGAATCAGTACTAGTTTTCTTTCTCATTCTCATTCCCTTCACTTAACTTCTTTCCACCTGTGAAATATCTCCTTAGAAGTGTTCTTCCTATTCTTCTCAGTCATTTGTAGCTTGTACCATTTATTTCTTCAAAGAACAATGAAACTCGCCATCCTGGTAGAAGTTACAAATCACAGACTATTGCAACTGCAATCTCAAAAGACTTTCAGGAGCATGTGAGCCATGAAGCTTCTCCACACATGATGGACCAAATAACATAACTCTTAAAAGAAGGGCAAAAGGATGAGGAAGCTTCAGTACAGACTGTTAATGCCATTCTTCTTTCACCTGGTGTCTGGCAGCTTATGTCTTCCACAATCCAATAAATAAATTGAAGATTTTGAACAGAAATCACATTTGCTGTCCCTGAAGATGTGTACAGTTCTTCCACAGAACTTAAATAAGCATTTCTCAGGCACTATCCAAACTAAAAGCACTTTTGTGTGAACACATCAGCCCATTTTTGCACCTGCTGTTTTCAAGAATCCACAACATAACACACACAGATGTATTACCTGAAATGTTTGAACTACACCTGATTGAGCCAAACGGGGGCCAGTCCAAGCTCATACTGACAAATTACCTAGAAACAAAGTATACTTTAGATACTGCATGTACCTATTTAGGTCAAATTAACCCTCAACCACAGTAAAATTACAATACTAAAAGAGCTTAGCAACTAGCAATCTCAAGACTCATAAGCTGTCATGTCTGCTTTTACAATGATGGCAATTTAGGTTTTATCTTGGCTTTGGTTTTCTCTTTCCCAGTACACCAGGAGGGGACAAAGACCTCCCAGCTTTATGTCACTACAAAAAAAAAAAAACAAAAAAAACCCCACCAAAAAAAAACCAACACCCAAGCAGAGGTTACATCAATTAGGGGACCACAGAGTGTACAATACATAGAAAAACACTCCAAAAATGTAAACAACTGCATATATGTGACTAGGATCCCATGTAATATAGTTCAGCGAGAGCCCCAGAAGTGGAGCTAGAACCAGAGTGCTGCACAAAATTAAGTATTAATATGTTCATAAATGGCATCTACACAACGTATAAAAGACTGCTTCTGTATAAATCATTGCAGATTTGGAAAACAAAACTGAAAACATCTGCTTAGATATTGGCCTGATTTTGCTGTGTTTTTCTACAATTCTATCCTCAGAAATTATATGATGTTCCTATGGGCATATCTACTTTCAACAATTATTAATCTGTTATTCATAACCTGTCAGAGATATAGCTCTGACATGAATATCAGTATTTTCTTATAAGACGCACCACTTTAATCATGTCTCACGGTATTCACTGGCAATGATTCCAAAAATTGGAAACAATGTCCAAGCCTTTGAGTAACAAGTTAATTTTCCACCAGAAAACTTGGACTATTTCTGAACTGAGTTCCAGAACACAGCATGCAGCTACAACAACCCTTCTGGAATCTATTCTTTCTGCCTCCTGTAAAATTTAGGACTTCCTCAACAAGATATTCTTCATTTGTAGGTCTTGTGCTGCCAAAGTGAGCAGAATCAATTTTTTTTTTCACAAGCCAGTAATCAATGCAATCAGCTAAGGCCACAGGATTTACTCCTTGGTTTAAAACATTTTCTTTTAGGGTTTATGACTGGGATCATAGTCCCCTTAAAGCTACTGGCAAAAAAACCCACAGGTATCAGAACTGAGCTCACATCTTAGAAACTACTGGCATAGAGAAATCCCCACACCAAAAACTGTGAAGACTTAAGCAGATAAGCATAATATTAACCACCTAACCTGAAGCCCTAAAGCTCTAACTGCTTGATGAGATCCTTAGACAGGTACCATTTCCCATGAACAAAGGAAAAAATGGTTTAAATCAGGCTGAGGGTAGGATACGGTTTTTGCGTTGTATTTAACTTCATTGCAGCCGGTATTTTAGTAACTCTGAAAGAGTGTACAGAATGAATGAGTCTGCTCTTCATTACACAACAGAAAAGAACATCTTATTTTCTTGCACAGAATGGATTCTGGTCCTACAGTCATCTGGTTTTTCTTCTGTTCTACCCCAAAAAAAAATGCAAGACAGAAAAATAATACAGTTTTTAATCTTCCTGCACAACTTGCAAACAACTTTTACATTATTTTGTGCCTATCTGCTTCTACTAAGTGCTTTCACGTGGTTCTCGGTGAACGTAATACCACATTTTAAAGAGGACGAATTACAGAATATTATCCCCCTGGCCATATTACAAGTGGTAAAAAGAACCTTTTTATTTTCTCAGACACTGTTTTCTTTCAGATCAGCAGCCTGGAAAGAACTGTTCCCTTATGGTCACATTGTGCCTCTGGTCACACCACCACATGAGTAACTAAGAGGAAGAGAGACCTTTAAGGTGTAATTTCCCATTTCCCCTCACTTCAGAAGCAGTGAAAACTTCCTTTTAACATGAGCTAAACATTGATGCCATCACAGAGTTCATTTTCTCCTGCTGTCTTTCCTGGTTTTTTGATTGTAAGTTGACTCAGTCTGGCGCTGTAGTATTCTGTGTTTATACAGAGATCAGGTACAGTGAGCCTCCATTTTAAACTGCCCCTATTTTAACTATGTTAATAAGAAAAATAAATAGCTTTATTCCTGTCCCAACCATCCCCACATGTTTCCCTCTTACACATCAAAGGTAAGGGAGAGAATCAGTTTCATTAGTTCTTTATTTGTTCTTCCTCCTTCTCCAAACCCTACGGCTGGCATGAAGCAAAGGAGCAAAGATGTCAAATAGGTTCTTCTCTTTTTTACACCTACATCAGGTTCAGGTAACTCACATGTGAGTGTAAGTGTGGGGTTTAATGCTCCATGGAAAGGTTCATTGTAAAGCATGATCTCATATTTGGTACCTTGCTCCATTTGTTGGCAAGAAACAGTCTCTCAGTATTAAGATAATTACTAAATATTTAGCACCAGCAGTGGCCAAGGTAACTTTGGCCAAAAGGTAAAGTAACACTGTTTACGTGCAGCAGAACTACTTGGAAAGAAAGATTTCTGGAGCAGAACTACTTGGAAAGAAAGATTTCTGGAGAGGGGCGCACAAATGTCTCCTTCCAATTTCTGGCCAAAAGGCAAGAACAGCCTTCATGCTCTTGTTTTCATGGAACAGAGGGTGGTGTATTGTGCTGACACACACGGCCCTCTGCTCTTCCTTTGTTTAAAAAGACGCAACACAGTATTTACCTATGACAACTACTTATTGTTTTGCCCTGCTTTCCTGACTGATTGCAAACACAGATGTTTCAGTGAAAATGATAACACTGGTGTATTACTGTCAACATTCTGGTTTCTTCAGACCAGGAAGGTGGAATACACATCTAGGCTGAACTTCATATAATAATAACAACAGTGACTTCAGCCTCCAAGCAACATGAACAGTATCTTTAGATAGTGTGAATTATTTCAAGAAGTTATTTCAGAGGCTACATAAGCCTAGTACTCTAACCCACTTTGACATGAACCTATATATCCTAACCATGCAAAACGGCCCCAGCTGTCTAGTAATAACAGATTTTTGCACTGGGAGATGCAGGATATTACCCAACTATTACAGGATATTGCCTTATTTCTATAAAAGTAGTTATGGTATCATAGGTGAAGAGACTAAGGAAATAACTGAAGAATGTTCTTCCAAATTCTGAAAAATAACATTTTTTTAAAATCGTCCGTTGTAAAGGTCATTACATTGATAATCTGAAGCTGTTCCACAACTGGTTGGTCCAATGTAATAAAATAAAGGCTCGGTCTTCAGTCCTAAAAAAAATAGACAGCTTCTTCAGTCAATAAATAGTCTCAGATAGTCATCTCAGATCTATCTCTTTAAACTCAAAGTTGGTTTCTGCAGAACTGCTCCAGTTTTTTATTAGTGTAATAGAGTATATAATTTGGACCTTAATTTGTTGTGTTAATGTACCCACTTAAACAAAGCACTTGTGTTCTTTTAGTACTGCTTATCCTCTGACTTGTGTTCCTGCCTCAAATAGAGGAGAATTTAAAAACTTTATTTTTTTGCTTTGTAAGTAATTTCTAGTTTCTTAGGGAAATGTCCTACTAGTTTAGTCTACTGGTATAAGACCCAAACTTATGCACTTGATGCTCAAAATATTTCTAGGCCCGCAGTTGTGCACAAACAACTGACAACTTATTTATCATTTAGTACAGGGTAGAAGCATAAGCTACACCAGACTGCCTGTGTATTGTCCAGATAGGCACTCATTATTGTTTGTGTTCAGTAACTAGCAAACCCAGCAAAAATTTCCATCAGAATATGGTGATTTCAAAGAACTGTATAAACCAATGCTAATGTAAAATATTAAGAAAATAAGATTTCCTGGTCCCTTGGTCAAACTATTCTTCTCATTAAATAAATAAATAAGTTCAGTACTATTTCAAAGACATTTACAAACATCACAAGCACCTGTTTCATTATTGCTCAACTATAATGTTTGATTTGGACAATCTGAGATGGATTTAATATAGCAGCTCTTTGTGCATATAGGAGAAGGAAATGCAGCTCATCTGTCAATAAACTGCCTGCAATTTCTTGCAACATTAGGCAGAAGACAATGAACTGGCTCAGTCAATACACCTGTGTACAACTGACCTTGAATATAAGATATGCTGTCATTTTATGCCAGAAGAATTAATCTCTATGCAGATCTGTTTGTAAAAATGAAACATTTGCACTGCATTAGAAGTGTATTATGAATCAATGTTTTTCACTACCAAATTTTTGTATCAATATTTATTTCTTGGAGATCAGAGTCTAGCTGAAAGCTGTTTGGACACAAGAGGCAGGATAACACCGGCTTGCTCACATCCAGGTGATGTTCTTCAACTGTGCCAGAATTCCATTTGTGCAGCTGCCATGCTGCTTTTAAAATAGGTGAAGAATAAAATCTCTTCATGACAGATCAAGTTTATTGTTTTGCAATTCAGGGTCAAGTATATTTTTCCCTGGACTGTTTTGAAGAAGAGAATTCTGAGGTTTCTGCAGATTATCAACAGAATGTTCCCACATCCCACCTAGACTGCTTGCAAAGTGAGCAGGGAAACAGGGAGACCCTAACAGAATCCCAAGTACAGCTTTTTACATAGTTCATGTCAATATTACTTGATCACCACACACTGGACCAGCATTGTAGGAAAGCACTAGGCAAGACTGTTTCATAATGAAAAGGCTAGTTCCTGCCTCATGGAAGCATTGAAGTATTAACACTACAGTAACAAATTTCCTAGCACTGAACAAGGCAGAGAAAAAGGAAACAATTTCCTTGTGATGGATTATGATAAACAAGAAAAAAATGACACAAAGAATTAAAAAAAAAAAAAAAAAAAAAAAAAAAAAAAAAAAAAAAAAAAAAAAAAAAAAACAGCAAGGTTGGTGTAACTTTTACAGCCCAGCGTCTAAGTGACAGTTCAAGCCACTCCTTGATAAATATAAGAAATGGGGCGGTGGGAAGTGAAATAATATGAAGAACAGCTGCCAGAGGGCAGAATAAATGTGACTCAACATTCTAGCTTGCCTAGGAGCCCAAACTGAAACCCTGTGAGTAGCTGAAATTTTTCCAACTGCTTTATCACTTTGCTTGTGTTTCCAAATTCTGGAATTCATTGAGATATTACAGAACATACACATCTTCAATTTTCAAGTATGCAAAGCTATTTCACCAACAAGTTTCTTTATGCTGACTTCAAATTTACCTAAATTGTTATTATTTCCAGTGTCTAGTTCTCTCCATCTATAACTATTAGTCAGGGTGACATAGGAAGTGTTGGAAAGGTAGATCTTGTTACACCACTAACATTATTAAGACAGAAGTTAATAATTCTGCAAGTTAACTTTATGACCAATTAATCATACAATGTGATGAGTGCCAGAGGCATTCTATTCCAGATGCACATCCCAATTTACCTGTGCTAAAGCACGGCTCAACCAGATAACTTTGTGGTTGAAATATAAAGCAATAAAATGCTGAGCTAAAAGCAACTCTCTTTTGAGTTACCAAGAATTCAGGCTAGGAAATAAAATCTTGCATTTAGTGGGTATCACACAACACACTATCACTCTTACCTCCATGGGAAAGGCCTTAAAATTAACTGTGTGTTCAGAACCACGCTGGTTTTCTCTCCCCCAGTGAAATCGAACATCATGTAGTTCAAACTCATGTCCTCGAGGTAATGGCCCCCCTATTAACACTGGGCAAAAAAGACAAACGGTAAGGAAGTCGGCTTTTGAAGCATACAAGCCACTGAATATATTCTCCAGATACAATGGGGAGATTGTTGCAAACTTCTTTATTATCAGCAGTACTAGAGAGGAGAAGAGTAAAGTTGACAGACTTAACATCATTACTTTTGAAGCACCGTGCAGGAAGAGAATTGAAATTCAGACAGTTAAGAACAACAGTGAAACTGCTGTCATGCTGCACTCCATGTTTTATGAGACAGAACAGCTGGTCATGACGCAAAATAAAAACATTGTACCTTTATCAGTCAGAAGAGCGAATAAGTTTATTGCTCTTATCAAGACAGTAGCTGCATTCTCTAAACAGATGGTGGGTGTTCTGAACTGAGCTGGTGACTACCACCAACTTGTCTGAACTCTTAAATCTCCATCACCTGTATTTGCTCTAAGTCACAGAAAGGGATAGAAAACTTTTCAATTGCCAGTATTTTGCAAGATAAAGGTGTTCAGCCATATACCACCTGTCAGGCTTCTGAGACACAGAACACCTCCATATCCAAATGCAAACAAACCTACACACAGGAGCAACAACAATCTTCATTAACTTAAAGATGGCTTCTAGGGAGCTGTCACTAACTTTTTTTTTTAACATCTAGAACTTCTTAGGAGCATCTGTCCACAACTGCAACACACACACATGTGTACACATATTACAAAAATGTGTAGTAGCTTTAGTAGTTCAATACTGTTGCATTCATAGTAATTTTGCTACCCTAAGTATTAAAAGCAAACAAAAACTGTACCTTGTGAGGCCCTATCTACTTTGGAATTAAGCAATGGAAACATTTTGCCCTACAGTTTCTGAATCTGTTTCAGATCAAATATTACTCTGAAAGCTGTAGGTAATTTACCAGTGAAATCACTGTATCATTGGCTTCTAGCAGGGCTGGATTTTACCTAAGGGCATTCATAGTCTTCCCCATTAAATTCTAGACTTTGAATGAGTCTTTTATAATCTCTGAAAATTGACATGGATTATTTAATAGCATAACCTACAGCTTTAGGGAATTAAAGTTCTATAACATAAAGTTATTTTGACACAAACTAAACAGCCTTAAGTTGGAGCACAAGACGTAGTGAAACACTAAAACATAATTTAGTAATTGAATCATACTGCAACTGTACAAACACAAGAACACAAGTTCAGAACTATTAAAACACTGAAAGAAACTGAACGTTTATGGTTTCCAGAAACACTTACATTGGAGGAAAAAAAAGGGAAAATATTCAATTAATCCTCATTTAATAATTCTTTGTAACTAATCTAACAGCCATTAAGGTTTCTAAAGTGAAATGCCCTAAATGTAGTAACAGATTCAGAATTGCTTAAACTTGCTTTAGCTGTATTCTAACTATGCCTATTGCATAGTTATTGCATATAGGGAAAATCTAGATCTGGTGATTATTGGGCAAAACAACCAATTGAACTACTTAGGAAACTCTGGACAAATAAAAAGAAACATGATACAATTACTACTATTTCTCAGGAAAACAGAGAACTTTCTCCACAAATATTGCTCTTAGAGAAAGTGTAACTAGAACAAATGTTATCTATATGATGTAGTTCTCGATCTCCAGGAGCTTCAAAGAGTTTATTTCTGAGGCTTAAGATATAAAATGATCCCATGGTAAAAGTACTTCAATGTATTAAGCATATTATCTTTCCTTGGCCTTTCATCAAATCTTGATCCCTGTCAATACATGAAACTTGTTTAACTTTGCTTTACCTTTCAGCAATTTTTGATCCTCGTAAGAAAATTATTCTGAAACCAACATTCACTGTGGAATTCACTGCTGGCTTGAGAGAAGACTCTCTCCTAGTATGGTATCATCTAAAGCATTTTTCAATATATAATTCCATTACTGTTGGTCATGTTTCTTCCACCTAATGCATAACACATGTACGATGACCAAACTGGAAGCAGCCTGTGAAAATGTTTGCAATTAAAATATGAGATGGATTTAGGAATTCCAGATGGACTGTGTGTCCTGAATTAAAGGATAAAATCCATTACCAGTAATGACAAATTGATACCTATTATGTATCTTAATCAGTTTACTTTTTCCACAAAGATTTTATTTTATTTTCAACATCACAGTAGATGAGGATCTCTTGCACATTAATTGGACAGTTTCAGAAGCATTTAGTGCTCAACAGCTCCCATTAAAATAATCTGGCTAAATGGATTTGTCATCAGAGATCCCCGTGAGGAAAAGAAGCTGCAAGAGTTCCACAAGCCCTGAAAATTGGCCAGAATACTAGGTCAAACACAGATTATTAACTCTTTTCTCCTCTTCGTAGGGATAACAAACGTCTTATCCCCAAAAAATGGAAAAACTATTCCCAGTTTACAGGTGAGAAGGATGGGAAGTTATGTAACGTGAACCTAAAGCACGACTTCCTAAATCATAATTCCATACCTCAGTCATAAACTTTTATTCTATTTCATATTTTCCTCATATTTTAATATTCATCAGTGTGGCATCACACATCATTCAAGTTTAAAAAGAAGTCTTTTCCCCTTTTAAATCTCTAACAATTTTGCACATGCATTAGGTGTGTTCCTCTGATCTTACCAGTTATTGCTACACAGTTACAAACTGCCTCTCTGGGAAAAGTAGGGTTAAAGGAGCTTCATTTTAGCGTGCATGATGGCATCATTATCAGTCAAGTCTTATTTCTTCCACAGGAAAGTTCAAGAACCTTCCTGATCCTACAGAGAGGACCTTACTCCTTGGAAAAAGAGCTCTGCTTCTGATTAAGGCAGTAAAACTCACTGCAAGTACAAAATTTCTATTCTATTGCAAATCTGTGAAGATCTATGCAAAGAAACCTTCTTTCTTGCAGCAGTATATGGCATCTATCATTGAAAGGCAATTATGGAGGAAAACATCATTATTAAAATAACAAGCCCTTTCTTTTTATAATATTTAGTGTAAAACTGAACTGACTCCCTCAATCTCAGCACAGCTGCAGGTCCCAAGACTACTGGGATCTCAAAAGGAAACAAAACTCGGAACATCTCACGGTTTTACAATGTTCAGCTGCATAAATGCCCCCAAAAGGCTGTTACTAGCTAAAATTGGTTAGAATAACTTGGATGTTCTTCCAAATACATGGTAAGAACTACCAGAGTGCTGGAAAGCACAACAGATTTTTTTTCTCCATACTTTCTTGACAGCAGTCTCCTTCTTACAGAATTTTTATCCAGACAAAAGGTCTGAATGAGATACTGTACTTTCACTTAAGTTGGAATTGTTTATTATTTGTTTCTAATTATTTCATGAACGACACAAAAAACCACCTTTAAGAACTGAGGATTAATTTGCCATCTGTTTTTCATCAATACTGTATGCAGCTGTACTTGGAATATCTATCACAGGATGCCCAATTCTGTAGTTAGTATTCAGAACCCACTCAAAATTATGTAAAACACTCGTTTACTTTACATGGTCTTCAAACCAAGGACAAATTTTGCCAGCTGTACAAAAGAGTTTGTCATCACACTGACTGAGCGATAGTCTGGGCTTCTTCTGAACACAGACAAGCGCTCACACCAGTGAACACCACCACCACCACATGAGGAAATTCTGGACGTGCTCTGGAGCAATCTGACTGACCATCCAGTCTGGCACTGAAACCTGGAGCACGCACGCATCGCAGAGCTTGCTCCTTTTCCTACCGAAGTCACAGCCACGCTCTCACCGGCCGCCGTCCATGGGGAACCGGCACCGCTGCTCGCGTACAGCGAGTCCAAAGGCTTCACAAGCTTTTAGAGGAGAAAGCAAAGGCCATCTTTCAGCGTACCTGATTTTGACTTCAGGGCAATCTGGATCGAATGCCCGTCGTTGATCACTTCGCAGTCACGACACACTACGTAGTTCGGCGACAAACGCACTTCCAGGAGCGAGGGGTCGTATTTAGCCTCTCTCGAGTTCAAGTTAATCGGCGACTGGTAATCCCCGTTGGCATCAGGAAAAATCAGCCCCCACTCCACTCCTGTGACACATGGAAAAGCCGTTATGGGCAGACCGGGACCCTGCGCTGCACGGCAGTTCCCCGAGCCGGCCAGACTCTCCCCGCCCGCCTCGCTTCTCCCCACCGGCGCGGGTAAAGTTGGCGGGGAGGAAGGGGAGGGGGGGGCACATTGCTCCGCGGCACCTCGGCTCTCCAGCCACGGCGACTACTGCCGCCGCCGCCCCTTGCCGCTCTCCCGCCAGCGGTGACGGACCTGCCGCCCGATGTGGGCCGGCGCCTCCCCGCGTCTCGGGCCAGACGGGACAGGGGCGATTTTCCCTCCGCTCCGCCACTGATACAGTCCCACCACTACATCCTTCTCCTCCTCTCACAGCCGCGGCGAAAGTTTCTCCCCGCCGGAACCGCCGCCAGCTCCTCACCTTCCTCGTAGCCCCACTCCGGAGCCTCTTCCCGGCGCGGAAAGGGCTCAGCGCCCTCGATCAAGCTCCTGTCGGCCATGGGTAGGCGCCCTGCGAGCCGCCCCGACTCCCACCGGCCGGCCGCTGCGCGTGGGTGCGAGCGGTGTGTGAGGGGGCCAGGCTGGCTGGCGGCACTCCGCACCCTGCCTTGGCGCTCCCTCCGCCCCCGCCGGCGGTGCCGTTGTCTGGCGGGGCAAGGGGCGCGGCCACCGGGCGGGCCCGGGAGTCAATCGCTGTCCTGGGGGCGCGGCTGGGATGGAGAACAGTAAGATGGGAGCCGGCGGAGGCGGGGTGGGTTGCAACTCTCCTGCCCTCTCTGAGCCTGCCTCGCCTCCTCGCAGCCCTCGTTAACATCTCCGTCCCGTGCAAGCTGCTCCTTTCCCCTGGGTGGGTGACTCCCAGCTGCCCGCCTGGGCTCGGCACTGGCGGTCTGTACGCGCGGTGACCTCCCCTGGGAGAGCAGCTTTGGCAAGCGGAAGGATCACCTCTACTCTGCCCTGGTCAGGCCTCACCTGGAGTCCTGTGTCCAGTTCTGGGCTTCCCAGTACAAAACAGACAGGGAGAGAGTCCAGCAGAGGCCACAAAGATGATTAAGGGCCTGGAGCCATCTCCCCTATGAGGAAAGGCTGAGTGAGCTGGGGCTGTTCAGCCTTGAGAAGACTGAGAGGGGATCTCATCAATGTTTACAAATATTTGAAATGTGGGAGACAAAGGGAAATGGCCAACCTCTTTTCGGTGATCTGTGGGAACAAGACAAGGGGCAAGGGCCACAAGTTGGACCACAGGAGGTTCCACACCAGTACAATGAAGAACTTCTTCATGGCGAGCACTGGACAGGCTGCCCAGGGGGGTTGTGGAGTCTCCTTCTCTGGAGACATTCAAGACCCGTCTGGATGCAGACCTGTGCGACCTGCTCTAGGGAACCTGCTTTCGCAGGGAGGGTGGACTCAATGATCTCTTGAGGTCCCTTCCAACCCCTACAATTCTGCAATTCTGTGTGATTCTGTGACAAAGGGCAGCCCCTGGGGAGGAACAAGCCAGTCACTGGTAAGGCTGGGGAATGACTGGGTGGAAAGCAGCTTAGCAGAAAAAGACCCATGGGTCCTGATGGAACAAGAGTGGAAAATGTGCCCTCGTTACAAGGAAGGTAATAGTACCTTGGGCTGTATTAAAGTGTTTCCAGCGAGTATCACCAGTGGAGGTGTTACTAACCCTCTACCATGAGGACTGGGTCCAATTCTGGCCTCCTCTCTACAAGATAGATGGAGAGCTACTGGAGAGAACCCAGCATGGGGGCATGATGATGGTTAAGGGACTGGAGCATCTGTCACATGAGGAAAGGCTGGTGGAACTGGGACTTTTTAGCACAGAGAAGACAAAGCTCAGGGAAAAATCTTATCTACCTGAAAGGAAGGTGCAAAAAGGACAGATCCAGGCTTTTTTCAGTGGTGCCCAGTGATGGGACCAGAAAATGGACACAAACAGACACACAGGAAGCTCCCTCTGAATATAAGGACACATTTTTTCCATGTGAGGATGACCAAGCACTGATATAGGCTTCCCAGGGAAGTTGTGGAGACTCCCTCTTGCAGATAATCAAAAGTCAGTTGGACATGGTCCTGAGCAACCTGTCTCTGGGTGGCCCTGCTTGAGCTGAGAGGTTAGACCTCCAGAGGTCCTTTCCAGCCTCAGCCATTCTGTGGTTCCTCCTCACCCCACAGCACTGTACTCCTATGGAGGGATGGAGTATCTCAGTGAGGATAGGGTAGCCAGCTCTGTCCCTTCTGTTCTGAAGGAGGGTTGGTGCCTCTGCGCTTTTTACAGTCACTCCATTTAGGCCTCATTCAGGAGTGTGGCTGCAAAGCCTCCTGCAGAATGTAAATGATGTGGAGTTTGAGGAAAGTCTCTCCCCAGTTGAGGATATCTCAATTTGAGGATATGAAAGGACTCCTTTGCCAACAACCATGTATGGACCTAGAGAACTATCACTCTATCACAGGAAAATAGGACAAAAGGGAGCTCTGCAATAGGAATCTCCACTAGGCAGTGACCCAAACACATGCATGAGTGGCAGCAAGGGGATGGCTAACAGCTACAGGGAAAGACAGCAGAGGTAGTCCAATAGACTTGCTACAGTGGTGAGTGGAAGTGCCCTTTGCTTACCATCCTTGTCCACTTAAAGACAGGGCACAGACCCCCCTGCATTCTGGTACCACAAGAGGATAATGTCCTGATTCTGTGCTGTTGATGGACAAGCTTTGATCTATGTGTGGGCCTGGTTGTGCTTCACTGTTCATCAGTTCAGCAGTTATACCTGTGATTCCCGTACAGGACTGAGATGGGAGTAGAAATTATCATCATGTGAAATTGAGATGGAAGAAGAAGGACTAAGCTGGAAATTTATTAATGAAACAAGAGAGCACTGGTTCATGCATGCAGGATGAAAATAAAATAGGACATAAGTGGAATGTATTTAGTTGTGGGGTTTTTAAGATCAGAACAGAAACATAAGTTTCTTCCTGCAGATTCATTAGTTACTCTCTTCACTGTTGATGGTTGAAAGGAATATATACTGACCAGAAAACTACAACCATGGTACAGCTTATTCAGGCAGAAAAGCAAAAGAGAAATTTTTCATCCCATAGCAAATACCTAACATCAGTACAACAGAAAACTCAGGAGTTTTTTAACAAGAATTTTAGTCACATGAGACCCATCTTCCCAAAATACCAAGCTAGGTTTTTTGGTTGTTAAGTTTTATCATGGAATCACAGAACAATACAGGTTGTAAAGGACCTCTGGAGATTATCTAGTCCAATCCCTCTGCTAAAGCAGGATCACCTAGAGAACATTACACAGGATCACATCCAGGCAAGCTTTGAATATCTACAAAGAAGAAGACACCACAACCTCCCTTGGCAGCCTGTCTCAGTGCTCTTTCACCCTCAGAGTGAGAAGGTTTTCGTTGTATTCAGATGGAACTTTGTGTGTTCCAGTTTGTGCCCATTGACCCTTGTCACATTTTGGACACAAAGCAGTCTCAGGAGGCCAGGTTCATCCCTTGCTCCTTGAAGCACAGTACTTTATTCATGCCCTCTGTTAAGTTCTTTCCTGCAGTAGCTTTCCTGAGGGATGTCTATTGTGAATTTCACGCTTGTGAGGGATGACATAATCAGACCTGCAAGTTCCTGTTTTGTAATAAATACTTTTCATGGCTTTCCATAGTTTTTTATGGCTTCCATTCATAATTGAACCTAAGAAATAAGCTACTTGCACTTGTAGCTTTTCCTTTTAACCTTTCCATTCTTTCCATATCTCGCTGCAAAATTGGGCATAGCCAATAAAACTACAGCTGAATAGCTGGAATTTCTTTATTCCCACATGTCTGCTCAGTTGTTTTCTGTGAAAATATCTTATTTCTTCCATAGTTACTGTCAGACATAACATGATCTAATTGGAAGTTTAGAGTCCGCTGAAGATTCCTAAAACTCGTTTGATGGCAAAGTGTGTAAGTAGCAAAGGACTTCGTGGGTATATCTCCACAAGGAAATGGGCCATGGGACAGAACCCTCACACTTAACTCCAACTGAAAATGCGGATTGGCCTGACCAAACTCTGCACCAGCCAACTTATTCATTTGTGGACTCAGGTTCACACAAAAGATTTGAGACAATTTGATGGAGATAGTGGCATTTCTAAGTCATGTTCAACAGCAGTGGGATTTAGCCTTCTTTAATGATGTAGGCACCCATAAAAGCATTTTCTCTGTCAGTCCATTGTTGTTGCTCCTCTTCACAGCACACTGACGGTGTCTGCTGCCCTTTGCTACATATTGATGTACCATGCAATGATCTAGAAACACTCACTGCCATAGCATACCCAATATACTTGTCCCAAGTCATCCACTTCCACTTACAGTCTTTCCTCTTTAATTAGGTGCACTCTTTGTGGGGATTACATGGTTTAAGACAGCCATCTGGGTTCCATTGCTCTCTTAAATAGACCTTATATCAATCTCTAGAATCTTTATTA
Source organism: Heliornis fulica (assembly GCA_013399135.1). Taxonomy (NCBI): domain Eukaryota; kingdom Metazoa; phylum Chordata; class Aves; order Gruiformes; family Heliornithidae; genus Heliornis; species Heliornis fulica. Next base: position 128,381 of record VXBZ01009841.1, on the reverse strand, counting down.
TTGCTACCCATCTGAAGCTTAAGTTTGTGCAGATGTTCCCAATAGTTCTCTTTACTACGACAAGATGTAAAACATAAAATACACATAAATAAACTCTTCATTCTGTAAAAATTCACTGCATGTGGTGTTTGCTACATTGGCTCAGCATACTGAAAAATCCATAGGGAAGCACAGCTAGGGCTAGTACTAAATTGATGGGCAGAAAGTAGGAGAAGCCTAGTCAATGTGACCTTCCTAAGTGACATGGCACCTCACCAGCAGAAGCAGGAGCCAGACACTTTTCTCCTGAATCCCAATTCAGCCTTTGATTCTGTAGAACATGCTGGTTTTCTTGTTTAACTGGGATTAATGATCACACCCTTTGATGATACCAGGAAAAAAAAAAGTGCTCAGGCACAGATCCAAGGTTTCACAGTTCCTCTTTGAACTCAGAGGACAGTACTTGAGAAACAGAGGAGTCTCAGACATTCCTTTTTGTAAAATGAGAAACGGCGTTTTGAAACATATTTGGTATAATTCATAATCCTGGTGAGACTGCAAGCAACTATTCCTGTATTTCCTAGATCTACATATACTTATTTTTTGCTATACAGTTACTGATTATTTTTTTCAAAAGACAATATACTTTCCCTAAACACCTAAACACCTAAAATATATATACTCAGAAAACCAGGCCTGAACCAAAATTCTGTATCCCAACACTGGGAAATTTGTATGTCTAAATTGTCCTTAATGACTAGCAGCATTTTTTAAGAGTTTTGCTTTCAACAACTGTACCTACTGTTTTCACCACACTAAGGGGAAGACTCCAGTGCAGAGAACTATACAAATGTCAAAGAAATCTGTAGGAGAAAGAACAGCAGAGTTACGTACAAGTTATTTTAAACTATACAGTCATACCTGCAGGACTCTGCGCAGGCCACGGAACTGATGGTTATTTCTCTATTTTGAGGGATGAGAAATGCAGATTGTGAGAGGATCACATTTCCTTTATTCACTTTTTTTTATTGCCTTGCTGCCACTAAAGAGTATTTGAGGGCACGCAGGACTTAATATTATGCTAAGGCAATAAAGATTCTGTGCGACATTACAGTATTCCATTTGGGGCAATTCAGAGTACATTTACTCTCCTCTAATCCAGATCTCAGTCTTGCCAAAGTGTCCTCAAAGAAAAGGCAATGTTCATACAACTACATAGGCAGTGGAAAAGTCCAGAAGGATCTAGCTTTTTCAGTGAATAGGGCTTCCCATTTTTCAGCCTGTGTTTGACTATGAGGTTGGCCAGCAGTCGTCTTTCACATGGTCTTTCTTCTAGCTTTATTTCTTGCCAGGTTACCCGCCCAAATAGGTTCGATTCTTTTACAAACTTAGAAGTGTAAGGAGTAAGTTTCTGCATTTGACCATTAAAGTACAAGCCTATATATAAGGAAATTTAAAATCTCTCTGCATATTTTCAAAGGAACTCATTAACTGCAAGTAATAATATTCCAGTATTCCTGGAATAATATTTTTTGCCTGTCTTTTTTTTCTGCATCTTAAGCCATGTGTTTCAAAAAGGAAAAGGATGGTCAGGTAGTATAAATAGTCCAAGATGAGAAGGTAAAGAGAGACCATTTTCAATAAAGGGACCATTTATAGCAAAAACAAACCATTTCCAGCAAACGACTTCAAATATTTGCTGGTCAAGTTTACATTGGCAAATTCTGTCCTGCAGACATTGCAAAATATGTCAGCTGGATACTGATTTCCTCTCATATCCACACCAAAGAGTGGTTTCAGTGGCCTTTCTTGTTTTAGGGTCTGTAAGTGTAAATTTGTGCTTCTTGGCTTTGCCAGCTAATAGGATAGCAGGCTGGTCCTGTGCCCGCTTCACATGTGTCACTGTGCATTTGGGGGGGAGATATGTTAAAAGATCAACAAATTGTATGAAAGGTATAAAACGCCTATGTGCAGAATTGCATCCATAAGAGTGCACAAGAGATGAAGGGCAAATCGAAACAGGTTAATATTTCTAAAATAATCAGTGTAATTGGCATGTATTCTCCCAGTGTTCAAATGTGTAAAACAGGACTAAATCTGCCCATCAGAATTCCCATACAGGTAGAGGACACTAAAACTACAACAGGAGAATTTCAAGTTCTTTAAAGAAAAGTCAACAAATAGAAGCTGTTTCTAAGGTCTAAAAATACCACAGTAAACAGTGTAAGAAGAAGTAATAAAAAATACTGTGTAATTAAGGGCACACAAGAAAATAGAGAATAATCTAGTGTAGTCTCCAGAGGTATTTTTTCTCTACCAGGGTCTAGCCCTAGAAAAAGATCTGTAAAGAATTATAAAAAGCGTCAAAGACAACAGGAACTGCTGATGAAGTAAAATAAGTACTAAAGTGCAATCCTGCAGAGAATAGAAGAGCAGAAGGGAAGTTAGATTTTTTTTCCCCCAGTAGGCAAAAAGGAAAAGAGAGATAAAGGATGAAATAGGATCTCTCTCAAACACAGAATGCAAACGATCATCAAGGACCATGACATGGCAAAACTCCTGTATAAATAGTTCTGTATTTCTTTAGGAAGGAAGCAAAACTAAAGATACACCCAGACCCAAATTCAAGGAAGAAGATGAGAAGTTGAGAGGAAAAATCTGCAATGAGGAGATGATAAACTTTTATTTACCTAACTGTAACAATTTCAGACCTTTAACATTAGATGAGATTCCTGAAGGATTATAACTTTAATACCTACTGAAATCAAGAGGCTCTTCATCAGTGGAATTGGTAGATGTTAAATCCGCTACTTGCAAATTAAATGTTTTAAAAGGAAGCACTGAATCAGGAAAAGATGTTGTATATTCTGCTGTTTAAAATAAGAGGAGAGAATAATCTAAATAATGAGCCTGAGCAGTTTTTCACTCAAGGAGCACAAGCAGGTGCTTGCCTTAAAGGTGTTGGGTTTTCATTTGGGAAGCCTGTGAGAAAGGGAAATAAAGGCAAGGGAATAACTTATTTGAGTCTGTTAAATGTTGGCAAAAGGAGAGTCAGTTCTTCATTCATTCTACAAAGTTTTGCTTATCAGTGGATAAACATCCATAAGTGATCACATGCCCTGTTCTGGTAAACCTATGAAATCATACATTCAGAGTGCAGTCTGGCTTCCTATATCACAAGCTACTACATTTCACGCAGCTACCCATGTATTAAGTTAATTATTTGGCTATCAATAAAGAATAACTTGGGGTTTTGCCACAGCATGTTTTCCAGAAATGCAGGACCCAAAGACTTCAAGAAATGAAGAATTCATTACCTTGACAGTTCGTTCCAGTGGTTAAACCCCCTCAGTGTAAACTAATGGGTACCCAATTCTAATTTGAATTTATCTGGCTTTTACTTCCAGACACTGTTTGACATTATGCTTATTTGCCGTGATGGAAGAGCCATTATTGATTTGCTTTTCCTATCAAACGACCTCACCACTTTAGTCTGGTCACCTCTATGTGGTGTGAACCAGAGGAGCTCATTAACATTTACTGGAGTGTTAAAACCAGCATATGTTGGTTTTAGCTTTTTCCTGCACATTTTCCCATTTTTCACATTAAAAATACAGACACCAGAACTCTCTAGCATAGCTTTTGTTTTCCCATTCATTTCTTTTTTATATTAAAAAAAAAAGATCCATTCATATTAGTCTTTTGGTCTGGGTTTGGGTTTTTTCAGACATTGTAACTCTTGTTCTGCTGCTGTTTAGTATACAAGTTAAATCCTTTTTCTGGGTCAATGTGCCCAGGAGCCAGTCTATAGAATGTGGGCACAGCCTACATTATCATTTTACATTTAGATGACCTGAAGTGCCATTCATACAAATGATCCCTAGTGATCAGTTTTAATCAAAATCTTGTATACTGGTAAATCATATGCCTCATAAAAATCTGTAATCTCAGTACATGAGCACGTTTGTTTGACAAGACATACTTTCTGTAAAACTGTTGTCACTGGCATTGATTATAATCCTCTCCATCAAGCTTTTATGGCTGTAATCCCCTATCAGTGCTTCTCATATTTTTCCTGGAACTGTTGTCAGGCTAGTCAGTAAGTAATTACCTGGATTATCTCATGTATGTCTTTTTTTTTTTCCTTAATATTTACATAATGTTAAAATTATTTATGCCTTTTAACATTTTCTTACATTTGTTAAAAGCTGACAAAAACCACTGAAGATCTGTTCAGCCAATTCTTGTAGAACTCTAGGGTACATGGATTTCAATCAGATTTAAAAATTCTAAGTTTTATATTTTATAACACCACTTAGATCTTATTAAACTTCAAAATTTGTTAGCCATACAAAAAGATCAGAGTTCTTCCCTCCACACATGGAACCCCCAGAATATTTATAGATATTTTATTTCTTCTTTATTATTAACAATTCCATGTTCTCCGCCAGTAATTGACATTGCGTTTGTTTTCTCACTAATGCAGCCAGAAAATGTTTACTTATTTGTGTGACCCCTAGCTAAGGATTTTTCCCTGGAGTGTTCATCAATATTCTTTAGTCCACAATTTCTACCTCATATCAATATTTGTTTACTACTTTTTCCACTTATTAAAGCTTTTATTTCTAATTGTTTTTCCAATTCACTACTGAATCAGCACCAGTTTCTAAGTACAGCTGCTCTTTTTTTTGATCGTGACACTCTGTCACATTTTATAGCGATTAAAGAGCTCCCTATTTTCATTCCATTTTGTCTACCTTTTTCCTCACAGGTAATCCCAGCCATAGAAAACAAGTCATATGATTTTGAACTATATGCAGCAGGAAGCAAAAGATATGGAAAGCAGTTTGCAGTTTCAAAGTTCAATGGTCAAGTGCAGTTAATAATTGTGAAGGAGCAAGTATTTAAAGAGAGACCAGGCAGTAGATGATAGAGGAAGGTGTGAGATAACACTGTGATGCTGTTAGAAAGACTCTTAGCTCACATCCTGGGTTCAGCTGGAACCTAGGAACAGGGGATACTTCCATTCAGATTTAGGTTTTACAGTGCATTAATCATATTTCAATGTAGACGACTAGGAAGAGGCAAGAGACTTTGTTCTAATTTAAATGTTTGTGGTAGGAACACTGAACACTGATTTCTTGAATTAGCATTCTTCCAGACTGATGATATCATGAAAAATGATGTAATACCTGCCTTCGATTAGATGCATTGTAAAAAGAATCAATAAAAGGTTTTATCTTTGCATCTCTGTCCATCTTTCGGCTGAGATAGAGTTAATTTTCTTTCTAGTAGCTGGTATAATGCTGTATTTTGGATCTAATACAAGATTAAAGCTGATAACACACTGATATTTTTAGCAGTTGATAGGTAGTTGTAGTGTCTACATGAAGTTAAGGACTTTTCATCTTCCCACATCCTGCCAAGTGCAGTAGGAGCACAGCCAGGACAGCTGACCCAAACTGGCCAAATTCCATACCATATAACATCATGCTGCCTATGTAACTGGGGAAGCAAGTCGGGAGGCAGGATCACTCCTCAGAAACAAAGTGGGCATCATGTTGTTGGGATTTTTTTTCCTTCTGTTGTGGTGAGCATTTGAATTTGTGCACCTACTTGCTGGTGGTGGTATTTTCTTATTTTATTATCCTATAAAACTGTGTTGGTCCCAATCCATGCAGTTTTGTTCTTTTTTCCATTCTCCTCCCCATCCCCTTGAGGAAGAAGGAATAAGTGAACAGCTGCATGGTGCTCAGCTGCTGGCTGGGACAAAGTCACAACAATCCCAAACCTCAGAAAACTGAGAGCTTGCATGGATACAGAAACATTCAGAACTGCAAAGGGACTACTAACTTTCCAAGCCATTAAAACTTCAAACAGCTGTCATTAGAAAAAAAAATAAGTGAAAGCAATCTCTTCATGCTGAATCTTTGCCTAAAACATCCCAGACAGCCATCCAGTAAGGTACAGAGTGGCTCTAATATTTTATCCATGTCATGCAATACATCCATATACAAAAGTTTAATATAAGATTATTTTTTAAGAGGCATCAGAAAAGTCTTATTCAGAAAAAGAAGAGTTTGATTCTGTTTAAGAATCTGAAAACAGACATTTTCTAATTTACACTGAAACATGGGCTTCTTAAATATCTCTTCAGCTGCTTCCTAATGTTTGTTTGGCAGGAAGGGAGGAAGTTCATAGTGTAGTGTGCTCTGCTGTATCTGCATCAGCAAAGCCAACAAGCTCAGGATCACCAGGAGACAGTACAATAAAGACTGTTTGTAGGTTTCAGGGAACCAGATGACTTGTCAGGTAAGCAGAAAAGGCCTCCTATTTACATTCCTGTGCTGCTTCCCAAACTGTTCGAATGTGGTTAAGCACTGTCTCTGAAATAGCTTATTTTTGGATCCTAGCTGCGAGTCAGTATTTCTCACAGTGAACCTAAACACTCCTAAATTCTTTTATTATTAAGTGCTTAGCACTTAAAATCTCTTTTTGGCACTGAAAAACTCTATCTTGGGTGTATTTGCATACAATCAAGTGTTGGGTGTTCCCTTCTTGCAGAAGATGGCCCATCTCCAGCAGTCCTACCTGATGTGCTTTGGCTTTTGTCATACTGAGAGAGACAGCAGGGCTTTTTACTGAAAATCTGACACTTGATGAGATTTGGCTACCTATATACTTTGATTAAACAACAGTTCATTCCAGAAAGAGCTTATCACATGAAAGGGCAAGCTCCTTGTGAGTTCCCACATGATTTTGGCTTTGGCTGATCTCTCCATGGAATTCAGGGATACAGAAGATACTTTTCAGGTTGCAAGGCATCATTTATAATTTCTTGGGAATTTTCCTAGACCATCTACACAAGCAGTAAGTAGAAGACCTGCAGCGATAAGTCTGATGGCACTCAATCAAAGCATCTACAAAGCTTCTAAAAGTAAGATTCTTCTGTTGGCTTCCCATGAGTGCTTTCTCCCCTACCCTCACTCTTAGTGTCTCTGCTTGAGGCAGAGCTTTTGGCACAGTCACCAACAAGGTGCAAATCAAGGTGCAAATCACAAACTCTTAAGTATGGAAATACAAAATTAGAAGTTTTTTTTTATCACAGAGCAACTTTGCTAGTGTAGGGCACTGAAGTAAGTTATTCTGTGACCCGTACACCAGCTCTTTTTCAGAGTCACGGGGAAAGCGAAATCCATGCCAGACTATGCAGTGTTTCAAGTCTGGGAAGCTGCTAGAATTTATAAGAAAACCTTTTCCTTTCATAGTTGAAATCTTAGAGGCTTTACAAAATTCCTGTGGCATGGTATTTCAAACAAGGTGCTGCAAGAGTGGCAAATAAAAATGGGCATGCTCTGCTAATGAGGGCAAATTGTGCCAGCTCTTTACAAACAATAGCGTGTTTCCAACTCATGGAGAAGCAGATGTGCTGATAGATGTGGAAAGAGAGGGAAGAGAGGCAACAGCACTCTCTATTCCTTTCTACTCACCTCAGTCTGGCATCTCATGGCGACTGGATCATATGGGATCTAATCTTGCCCTCAACTGAAAAATGACACTGTTTTGCATGAGGGTTGGGTTGCCTAGGGGGAAAATGGCAGGATTCAGATTCTCACCACACATCCAAACATAACATGTTCTCAGATTGCATGGCTGTTCACTTAAATAGCCATAATTATTGGCAACAAGAAGATTGTGGCCTTCCTTAGGTTCAGGAGTTAAGACAGCGTTTGTCATAAATGACATTTTGCAACCACTACTTCAGGATATTTATGGGCAGATTCAGACAGTGCTGCAATGTATGGAGAACCAGTGGTTGGGGACTTCTTGCTTATAAGAATTTTTTTACCTCTAATAGCATTCTACTAAATCTGACATTTTTTCTAGTATTAGGCATTTTTTTAATAGTTACTTTATCTGGTAATTTGATAAATCATTCCTCATATCGTTATGTTTCAACTGTATTCCAATACAAACTGCATCCCTCAGAGTTGATGAGAGTGCAGCAGTGCATGCTGTAACTTCCAACGAGCTGGCATCTCATACTCTTCTTAGCAGAAATGTATCTGGAAGTTATAAATGCTTTTCCAAGGATGGGTACAACACATCTCCCTGTGACTCACTCACTTCCTGCTTTTCTCCAGAAGCTGCTGAGAGAGGCACTCTGCGCCGCCTTTCTCCTTGTGTTGACATCTGTTTCTACATGAGAAAGGAGGCAGTGAATGCAAAGCTGAAGGGACTTATTTTATTAATGATTGCAGAGATTCTTGGCTTAAAAAAATCAGTTCAGCTCCTGTGCCTTTCACCTTCCGTGCTAAGCAGGGAGACAAAGAGAGCATTCATAGAACACATGTGACATGGGGCAGTCCAGCGGCATTAGAACAGTTCAGTGAAGCATTAATGAATTTACAGTGATGACAGCAGAGCTCTGCTAGGATCTAATCCAGCCTATGGTAAGGGGTTTTCATAAGTAACCTTCTACACAAATAGCCATTCAGAAGTCTAACTAAAATCTTTTGTTTTCCAACAAAACTTAATCAACTTTTTTTTTTCCTGAAACCATTAGCCTATCCCTTGTTTACTGTGTCACTGCTGTTTCTCCAGTCTGTGTCATATCTCAAAATGTTTTCAACAAGCTCAGATAAGACTTCAGCTATTCCAAGCATCTGACATTTAAAAAATTTAAAAAATATTTTTGCCCACAATCTCCTGTGCTTCATGCCACTTACCCTCAGCAGCTGCTTGGAACCTGGCACAGAAAAAAATGTGGTATGATCTTGTCCATAATGACCTGGTTTTATTCCAGCTTTGTATTCACATCCTTTGCTTCACCATCATGTGTCCTTTCTGTCACATATCTGTGCTTACTCATGTGTCTGGGAGAGGTGGACATATAGGTTGTTAACACAGGTATCCGCAAGGTTCTTGAGATGAGGAAAGATGTGAGCGCTGGCTGTTTGCACAACATCTTATCCAGCCTCACTGACATCAAAAAGGTTATTGTCAATGACCTAAATGAGCATGGTGACAGAGACAACAACCTCTGCTAGACTGACTGCACATTTCCAGAATCCTAGAGAGGAAGGTGTGGAGCTTCAGGAAATAAATATGTGTAGGAGCTTCTCTTCACCTTCTGCCAAGAATGTTGGTCACACATTGGTACTCACAGAATTATTCACATGATTAGTAATTTCATTTCAGACATTCCCTTGTAAGGAGAACTATGAGTTCTGTACTTGCAGTGAAGCAAAGCAAAGTAAAATTAATTCCAGTATTTCTTAGATGTCTGTGTTCTTAAATATATCCCATGACTTTTCTCTGAAGAAATTGGTGCTCTTCTGAATGCTATAAAGGTACATATTCTAAATCATGTTGTCCCTTCCCAGGAAAATGGGCAATGAAACTCCACTGGAAACAGACAAGGGGAACAAAGAAAGGGGAAAAGTACCCGCTTCTGTCAGTTTTCATGGATCTGCCAAATCTGCTGGATTTCAGTTATGCAGATGAAGACAGGGTGAAGTGGGAAGAGAGAACAGTGAGAGGCAGGGATACACTGCAGTCTGCAGTGTTCCAACAGTAAGTACAACGAAGCTTGCCTTACGTTAGCTTACTCCAGCACTAATACCAGTGACACCAAGCCGAGGGGAGTGCAGGGCAGGCTGGTTAATTGCAGAAATACCAGAAGGTCTGGGAAGACTGGTAGAGCACAGCAAAAGCCTTTGTGATCAGTACCCACGTCAGCAACATCAAAGGTAACTTTCATAGCAGCCAGAGTTTATTAGTACACTGGTAACTTCTGTAACTGCACCTCAGGTGCACCTTAGCAGTCTTCTTACACAAAGAAAATGTGGCTCTAAGGACATCGTTATGAGAGAAGGACTACAGAAGCCAGGCAGAAATGCATCCAGAGTTTTGTTTAGTCACCAGACTCTTTTTCAACTGATTTCAGTGGGACTTCTCATGTCAGCAGATATCACTGGAAGGAAAAGACAAATCTGTCCTTTTTCTATTAGAAGTGCCCTGAGAATCAGATTTACCAAAAAAGAAAAGAATAAAAAAAGTTACACAGGATTGATTGACTTCATTAACCTCATGTCAGTAATATTATTAGCTATAAACCACAGAACAGTTTTATATAGGATTGCATTCTTATTAATATCACAATGTTGTTGCCCTACAAGTTATCGAGTTCATTCGACGTACTATGGAAGTCCCAATAAAATTATCTGACTGGAGACTAACAGCATGGCTTCCCTCCCACATATCTTCTGTTAGATTGCTTTTATCGTTCTTTGGTTTTTCATTTTTCTGTCGTCAAATTGTATTGCAGAGCACAGAATAATGGTCTTCAGGTCCTTACCACATCTCACACATTAAAAATGCATTAGGGAAGATATCAACTCTTTCAATTTGCTTTAAAATGTTGTCATTGCCTCATAGCCACTGAAAATAAGACCCATTAATGCATTAATCCTAAACAGAGTAAGTGGTGGCTCATTTATTAAAACACAGACCAAAACTTCCTATTAAAAGGCTGATGTAAAAAATTAAGGAAGTATAGTTTGCTCCACATGCTTGATGTTCAAAACAATTCATTGATGATGATAATCTTAACAATAATAGGAAGCGGAAGAAAAAAACAAAGTGACCTTGTCTAATTCAAACCTGAGAAGAAAATGAGTTTGCACAACCAAAAAACCTGTTTTCAGAAGTGGCTTTATCTCTGTGGAATTGGTGCAAAAGTCATACTGTTACATATTCCCTCTGCTCGGTACCTTAAAGGCTGGGGGAGATATTTTTTCACATATATTCCCAGCTCTGCTCTATTCCCTCTGTGCTTTGCGGGATCAGCACAAAAGGTCTAGAAAGTAGGCTGGAAAAATCAGCTGCGGGTTCTCCTTGAGAAAAGAACTCCCCAGCTGCCGCAGTGCCAGCGTGGCCACTTGTCCCTCACCAGCAGCTCGCTCCTCCTCTCCAGCACACTGGATGGACCAAGGTCATGATCCTCGCTGTGCTCCTTGCCTGTAGGTGGGACAGCCCAGCCCCTAAGGGCTGCAGCTAGTGAGGAGCAGCTGAGCATCCCCCCATCTACCCCAGAATCGGGTACCAAACAGTCCCTGCTGTCCATCTGGTTGGATGTCAGCATCCTGCATGCAGGTTTATATGGGAATTCTTTCTAATCGACCTTATAACAGCAGTAAAGCATGACTGCATCCACACCTATAATATGGGGCTTCATACAGAGATAGCATCATTTTTAATCATAAAAACAATGATTTCACAGAATGGCTGAGGATGGACAGCACCTCTAGAGATCATCTAATTCAAAGCCCCTCAAAGCAGGGTCAGCTAAAGCAGATAGCTCAAGGCCAAATCCTGTTGAGTTTTGAGTATCTCTAAAGATGGAGATACCACGACCTCCCTGGGCAACCAGTGCCAGTGTTTAACCATTCACAGGGTAAAAAAGGGGGTTTTCTTATCTTTAAGACGAATTTCCTGTATTTCAATGGGCCTGTTGTCTTTTGTCCTGTCAGCTTTTCCATCCTCTTCACTCACAGGTATTTATGTGTTGTGAACTCTCTGTGCTGAGCTCTCTCCAGTAGCTCTGCTTCTCTCTTCTACTGGTGAGGCTAGACCTGGACACAGTACAACATGTGTGGCCTCACCAGTGCTGAGCAGAGGGACTGAATCACCTCCCTTGACTTTCTGACAGCACTCTCTTTGTGCAGCCAAGGAGCCTGTTGGCCTTCTTTGTTGCATAGGTACATTTCTGTCTCACATTCAACTTGATGTCCACCAGGATTCCCAGATCTTTTTTTGTTAAAGGTGCTTTCCAGCTGGTTGATCCCGCAGCTTGTACCCCTGGGCTTTCTCCTCTCCAGGGACAGGATTTAGCATTTCCCTTTGCTGAGCTTCATGAGTTTCCATTTCTTCAGCCTACCAAGGTCCTTGTGTATGACAAACATTTGGTGAAGTAGCCAGTTGTCCCATTTTTGTATCATCTGCAAACCTGCCGAGGAGGCACTCTGTTCCACTGTACAGGTAACTTATGAAGATGTTGAACAGCACTGGCAACAGCATCAGCCTCAGGTGTACATCTTTGGTAAGTGGCCTCCAGATGGACTTTGTGTTGCTAATTGCAATCCTTGCAGCACAGCAGTTCAGCCAGTTTTCAGTCCAGCTCATTTTCCTCTTACCTAGTCTGTATTTCAAGTTTGCCAGTGAAACTGTTGTGGTGACATCTGACTAAACTTAAGATAAACAACATCCACTCCTCTCCCCTCATGTACCTGACTCCTCGTTTTGTCATGGAAGGCTCCCAGTTTGGTCAAGATTGATTTTCCCATCCTAGACCCGTTCTGACTACTCCTAATTGCCTCTGTACTTCATGTGTTGAGCACAAGAGTGGTGGAGCACTGGAACAGGTTGCCCAGGGAGGTGGTGGATGCCCCATCCCTGGAGAAGTTCAAAGCCGGGTTGGATGAGGCCCTGAGCAACCTGATCTAGTTGGGGGTGTCCCTGCTTCTTGCAGGGGGGTTGGACTAGATGACCTCTGGGAGTTGCTTCCAACCCTAATCATTCTATGATTCTATGATTCTATGATTCTATGATTCTATGATTCTATGATTCTATGTGTTTGCTAATGTATCCAGGATATTTGCTTTGTCTCCTCCCCAAGACTGAGGTGAGACTGACCAGCCTGTAGTTCCTTCTGAAGAAGGTTCCAGTCCTCAGGAACCTCCCCTGATTGCAATAACTTTTCAAAGGTTTTCAGCCATGCCCTTACAATGATGTTGGTCAGCTCCCTCAGCACTTATGACATCCCACCAGGACCCACAGACTTGATGTGTGTCCAAGTTGTTTACATGTTCCATAACCTGCTTCTCCTCCAACAATGGTAATTCTACCTTGTTCCAGATGTTCCCATGGGTCTCAGGGGCCTGGGATTCCTGACGTTCAGTCTTACCAGCAAAGACCAATGAGAAATGGCATTGAATACATTGGCCTTTTATGTGTCCTGTCAACAGGTCCCCTGCCTCATTCATCAGTGGGCACATATTTTCCCTAGCCACCCTTTTGCTGATGATGTATACCTAGAAACCTATCTTGTTGCCCTTCTGATCCCTCACCAGATTCAACCCCAGGCAGGCTTTGACTTGCGTAACCAGATCCTTGCATCCTTGGGCAGTATCTCTATATTTCTCCTGTATTCCCTAACCCTACTTACACATCTTGGATGTTGTTTTTTCATCTTTGAATTTTCTCACCTATGCAGGCCTGAAGGAGGTGATAGTTGAAAACCAGTCTGGTCTCCTGGAGTCCTCTCTTTTTCAACATGTTCCCACAGGATTCTTCTAAGCAAGTCCCTGAACAGGCCAGTGTTTGTCCTCCTGATGTCCAGGGGTTTTAACATACTGTTTGCCTTCTCTCAGGATCCTGACCTCCACCATCCCATGGTCAAAGTGGCTAGGGCTGCCACTGACCTTCACGTTCCCAACCAGTTCTTAATTGTTTGCAAAAATCAGGTCCTGCAGAGCCTCTCCCCTCTTCATCTTCTCAACCCAACCACCTGTTGTCAGTGGATTCCGAAGGCTGTTCTTGTGAGAGGTTGTTTAAAGGCTTCTGCAAGGACCAGGGCCAGTGAACATGAGACTCCTGATAGTTATCTGAAGGAAGCCTGCTCTGCTGTTACCTGATCAGGGAGTCAGTGGCAGACCTCCACACCAATGTTGCCCATGTTAATCTGCCAGCCAGCCCAGAACCACCAGATCTCAGCAGGGTCACAGCAGAGCCCCATGAATCCCTGCTTGTCTCTCGTATGGTGGGCAGCTGTACCTCCTCTCCATTCCATCCTATCCTTCTCAAAGATCCTGTACCCAGCCACTGCAGCACCCCAGTTGTGGGAGTGTGATTTGCCCAGTAATCAGAGATTTCCAGAACCATAGGCTCCGTCTACTGAAGAATTCAAAAGTGGGTATTTTTCTTTTTAAAATTTCTTTCCCAAACAATTGGCAACAAACAGAAAGTAAATTTCTCAGTACCATTGTAAAGTGCATCTGTTATGGTCAAATATGTCCTCTGGTACTGTTAGTTTTGTAATAAAAAAAATGTTTCTGTCAAATGGTTCTTATCAACAAAACTAAATAGAAACGATAAATGGCTTGCTAATATTTTTCTGTGAGCCAGTTTTTAAATGGGTCACATTGTTCTCTTTACTAGCAACCTAAAATAGAAGTTATTATATCAACAGTGGTTTGCACATAATAGAATGTTATCTGAAATTGAGTTTGGTAATGTTTTTCCTTGAAAATTAAGGCTATAGTGGTATAGTTACTGAAAATTATCATAGTTTACTTTTTATTTTTCTATTTTAAAGCAATATTCTTGATAGTAAAAATTGCAGTTGGGGCTCTCACTAAAGAAAATGATCTCTTGGTACAGGTAATAAGTGAAATGAATGTCCGTGTTGAGAGCAGAGCATTACTGGGGCTGCTTTTCCCTTCACAGGCCAAATTCTCTGCCAGAGTATCTGATGCAATCCTACACACTTCAGTGGGACTACATCAACCTATGTTACAGAGAATATGGGGTTTGTTGTTGTTGTAACTGAACTACGTTATAGAAATACGAATTGAATTTAAGGAAATGATAGCTTTTTCTTCCATAAATCTTGGATCTGAGAGGCTGTTTAAGAAAGTCATAGTGTGGTCCACTTCTCCCTGGAGTATTTTGCAGATGCGCAGCTGCAGCTCTTCAACACCCAGGAAAAGTTGAGCCATCCATGGACGCTAACAAAAGGCCACCAAAGGCACACAGGGCCATCCGAGAGTCACCGACATCTCCAAGGGAAATTTAGATATGCCCAGGGTACGAGTTGTTCAGCCCAGCTCAGATTTGTCAGTCACTACACTGGTGGTGAGGGCTGTGTTCAGGCAATGCCACGTGTGGCTGGAGAGAATTCCTTCTCGGAGAACAGATTTCCCCGCTACCGTGTAAGCAGCTTCTGCTCCTGCTCAGTTCTCAGCTCGGGATTAAAGGGCATCTCGGGGCTCCGCTTTGGAGGTCTGAAATAAAGTAGGGCTAGAGTGGTCAAAACCCTTTGCAACCCTTAAAAACATAATGGAGGAAAATAAAGAGGTCTTCCCACCTCCTGCTGAGGAAAATGGAAGCACAGGGGAGAAGAGACTGTTATACAAGGTCCTGACTACACCTGGCACTGTGTGTTAGACTCTTGGGGATTTCTTCAGAGGTGAACTTCACTTGCACCGAGATCAATGAAAACCTGTGCATTCACTCTGTTTCTCATAAAACATACACCTCTGAGTCTCTCCAGCATGCAAGTCGTAACTGTCTGAAAGTCACAGGGAAACGAAGGGCTGGGAGGCTGAGAATCTCATGCTGCTTTTTCTTTTTATATACTCTTTATTCCTGTAGATCCTCTGGGAAGCATAGAACTTCAGCACAGGGACAGTCAGAAAGATTCAGGGCTGTTAAATTTGTAGCTTGCTTAAATCCCAAGGTAAGCTAGCCTTGCAAAATTAATCTGTGAATCCTCACATGAAATCTAGACCCTTTGAGCAGTACAGATATTTTGAGATGATCTAATTGTGGCCAGAGAAGAGGGAGAGCATGGGCACGAGCAGCACTGTACTGTGTGCTGCAGTGGGGCCAGCACACAGCGCAGTGCAAAAAGCTGACACAGGTGACACAGCCGGAACACCCGGGACCAGCGTTGGCAAGGCATTTCTAAAAATCAGTGGCTGGAATAATCATAGGATACCTCATTTGTAAGACTTGCTCTAAGACTGAGGAAGGTGTGTAAAGCAAAATAACATGTGAGTTTCTGGAAGTGTCGGAGGGATTGGAAAGAGCAGGGAAAACAACTGCATCCAATGAATAGATTAATAGGTAGGAGCTGTCTCTTTGGGAGTTTTCCCAGCTCTCAAGCAGGAATCAGAGGCACCCCATCTGCCTCTGGTTTATAAACTCAGACTGGACCAGTTAACCATAATGACTCTCACCGGAGTCAATTAGAGGATGCAGGTACCACCATGGTTAGCAGTGAGCTGGGAAAGAGGAGAAAGGTCTTGGCAAAGCAAAGGTGAAGCCACAGAGCTGAGTGAGGGCAGCATTTGGGGTAACCCAATGCCCCCTCTGGGCAACATCCTTTTGTGAGTCCAGCCTTGGCACTACATCCAGCCTCGCTCACACCTAGCCTAATGCCAGCACTAAGAGAACACGTCAGGTCTTACAGTATTGTCTATTTAAATCAAAGCAAACAAGAAGGCAATTGATAAGACATCAAACATACTGATGGCAAATGTGAAATTTGTAGTATACTGGTATATCCACCTTCGTTGGCTGTATGACACTTATGCTCTGAAATTAACTTCTATAAAATTCTTGAGAATATCCTTTTGTTTTTACCCCTCTGTATGAATGATGAAAAACATTTTCCTAAATACTTGCCTCAGACAGAAAATAAAATGAATAAGCATTTTGCAGTTTGTCACTCCTTCGAGATGTGATTGATCGTTGTCCCAGTGCCGCAGGTCAACTCCGCCATAGAAAACTCCAGACAATCTTCAGCTGCACTTCCTAAACCATTAATAGGACAGACACAGCTAAGATAACCATGCACGATTTATTTTCCAAAAGCAGCTGACAGGAGGAAATGGATACCAAATGAATTAACTCATTAGAACAGTACGGCCCATTTGGAAATTCAAAACAGACTGCCTGGAATGATTTAAATCTAGCACGAGGTTAATGTCAGCCCCGTGCTTAGGTGTGCCAGTGTTGTAATCCAGTGCTCCATTTTAGAAAGGTCAATGGGTGCGCACCCTGGGGCTTGCATGTTGGGGTGAGCCTGGACTTAATTAATTACATGACTGGAATACAACCTATCACAGCCACACACAGGCTGTGCATTACATGGAAGGGCTACATTCACATGCAGGGACGCACAGACCCCACACACAGACATACCAGCACTCCTTAACATAAAGAAAAATTTGTATCATTTGTTTGTTGAGAGGCATTATTAAAAATAGCAGGTATCTTATAGGCTGTAGATTCATTCTATCTTTAAGAAGCTGCATCTGTATCCAGGCCAAAAAAACCCAACTTGGCAGTCATCTCAAGGGAGCAAGGTTTCTCTCATGCCTGATTTATAACCAGAAGAGAATTTCTCAGAAATTGATTTTTACTATTTGTCGACCGCAAGTTGTCAGCCAAGCCTATTTTCTCCTGCTAAACTTCCAAGCTACAGAAGAGTATTTTCAGAAAAGTGTGGACATTTATTCAGCATTGGTTACTTTGCAGAGATGACTGGCAACCAAAGCAGTTCAGGGAATTTATTCTTGTATATGTGGCAAAGACTTTATAGTACTTTTCATTTAAAAAAATATAATAATCTAACAGAGGCCCCTGTTAAATCACTGTATCGGAAAGTGGCTCACGTGATTAGTGTGTGCAGGCAACACCATGAAAACAGCCCTGTGGATGGGTATCTGAGGAGCCCACATACATGGTCTGTGACCAGCAGCTGTAAAAAGTTCTTTGTGTTCCTTTCAGTGTGGGAATCACGTGGAACAAGAGGCATCCCAAAACAAAATCTGTAAAGGGTGAGTGTCAGGAGGGTGGAGCCAGGCTCTTCTCAGTGTTGGCCAGTGACAGGACAGTTGCAATGTGTCCAAGCCAGACCATAGAAAGTTCCATCTGAATATAAGGAGGAACTTTTTCGACATGAGGGTGACAGATTACTGGAACAGGCTGCCCACAGAGGCTGTGGAGTCTCTTTCTCTGGGGACATTCAAGACCAATCTGGACACGTTCCTGTGTGATCTAATCTAGATGATCCTGCTCAGACAGGGGGTTTGGACAAGGTGATCTTGCGAGGTCCCTTCCAACTCCTAACATTCTGTGATTCTGTGAAAAGCAATTCAGGAAGCTTATCTAAGAGGAAGATGAGGAAGGAAGGAGGAAGACTTATTTCATCTTCTGAACTGCCAATCATTTTTACATCATCCCAGCTTATGCAGTACATCATAACAGGGACCATGAAGCGTCAGTGCATGAGGAAAAGGCAGTCTTTGTTAGCAGTCTGCTCCACAGTGCTCTCAGATGTCTGAGGTGGAAAGGTCACAGCCACAGACTTCACCACATCTCCTCTATCCAGCTTCAGTCTACACCCACTCTTGATTATCCAGGGTTAAGAGGAAGAGAGGTTAAATGCTTTCATGTGGAGTCTGTGTTTATCCTGGTGGCACATAAAGAACCCAGTTAAAATCAAATTAATTAGCTCCCTTCTTAAGAATGACATTGCTACTGTACAGTACAGATTAAAATACAATTCCATCAATAAGGGATCTGGTTTCATTTTGCAATGATGTTTTATAGTGTATGCTGTCCAGCAATGCAGAAATAATCCTGGAGAGAGCACAGGAGGATTTACAACATAAAATGGTGTGTGATGTCTTTGGTGCTTAGACTCTTGTTCCTTTGCATGCAAACCATGGCTGTACAAACTGCCTTGGCATGAGGCACAACACTTTCTCATCCAAAAAATAACATCCAGATATACTGAAATGAGGTAAAATTACAAAGATAAGGGCAGATTTACTTTAGTTCAAGGGACTGTGTGATATGGTCATCACCTTTTTTTCTTGAGTATCTGGGTTTATTGTGATATTCCAATAATCTTCAGACAAGTGTTGGAAATCCCTTTATTAACTGGGATGGTCTCTCTCCTTTAATTGAATTACACACACATAAACACACACCTTGTTCATTACACACCAAAAGGCTTTTAGTGGAGCCCCAAAGCCACAGCACTTCTGCAATCAAACACGTCGGTGTTTCGGGGAAGCTATCTTGCAAATTCTAGCATAACAGATGTGGATCCCAATTCAAGGCAATCTCCATGCAACCTGCCAGCTATACATATGGATTGAGAATCCAAATCAGATACAATCCTTTATTTTGTTCTGGCTTAAAAAGCTCTCTGAGATCAACCTCATTCATGCAAGTGTCCCAAAGAGAAATGGTAGATTTAGCTGACAGATGCATAAAATCTTGTGTTGTCACAGAATTCCCCGGTGTCTACTCAGCACCAGATGTACAAGAATGCAAATCTGCAGCTGGGTCTGGTGTTCATTTGTGCTCCAAATTCCCTCCTTCGCAGCTGTTGTTTTCCATTTGTATGTACGCAGAGCCAAAATTTTTAGAAGCAGGAGATAAACCGTGACTCCCTATATTGATGTGAATATACATGTTTCTTTATTTGCCTGGAAGGCACCTGTTTGAGTAAAATAATAGTGTATTTGTGAGGGCATATTGGGCTATGGTCACCCACCAGCACTGAAAACAACCTTGCTCATCTTTCAAACACAACCTCTTTTCAAAAAGTCCTCTGCAAAGGGAATTCTTTCCAAATATCTGTTTGGAGGCACAGAATAGGATTTTCATCCCTTCTTAGGCCTTCTGGGCACCGTGGAAATAATAATCTTAATTACCAGGGTAATACCAAATAAAAGTCTTGTAATGGTAAGGAACTGCAGAGCAATGTTTCTTCAGTTATGGGGGGGGGGGGCTCTTTGATGTCCATCCTATGTGTCCCTCAGGAAAGGAAGTTCTAGATGGTGCTACAAAGACTGAAACCTTTTTTCTCCCTTGTGTAGGTATTACCAGCTAGCACAACGTCTGAAATATAGTCAGTGAGTGCCATTAAAATAATGTCTGCAAGAGCTAAATGGATGATGTGAGGTTTTCCTTCTTTTATGTGTTTTCTGTTTAAACGGGTGGAAAACTTGAAACAGGTATGGGTGACTACAACAGACCCCATTTGCTTCCCTGAGCTTCCTTGAAATTAATCCTGATTTCCAAAGTTCATCTCCAGTGGCCTCAAGTGTAGTTTAGATTTCGTTTTCTTAAATGAAGATAAAATGCCTATGTAGACCTTTTGTTTTCCCTCACTTATATAATGATCTTCAATTCACCGAGTCCCAATTGTACAGATAATAATCATAAGCTAATCAAATGTTTACATCTGTGATTTTCAGCCAAACTTGAGAAAGTTGATTTCACGTAGGGCTGAGACTCATTGCTGTGTTTAAAATGGATGAATTGTAGCATAATGGGAGAGGAAAATACTCAAAACATGGGTTCAAATTTAAACAAAACCTCCAAATTGGACAATGGCATCTAAAGACCTGATTTCTAAGGAGAGCACTGCGTGCACTTTACCACTGCAACAAACCTTACATCAGACTCCATCCCTTCCCAAGAATGTTTGTCTTTTCCCAAGCTGGTTTCTTTGTCTTCAGCTAGATTGGGATATTTTTGTCTTGGTTTTGTGCACCTGGATGTTCCGACGCCAGAGCCAAACATAGTTCACCTAACAGCACTGTCTCCTCAACTCCACTGAGACCTAAGTTGGCAACCCATACTAGGAACAGCAGTGTTGTATGGATTTCTTACCCATGGCATGTACATGGAGGAATTTCTTCATGGAGAGAGTGGTGAGGTGCTGGAACAGGCTGCCCAGAGAGGTGGTGGATGCCCCAACCCTGGAGGTGTTCAAGGACAGGTTGGAGAGGTCTGGGCAACCTTGTCTAGATGCAGGCCTGGAGGTTGGTGGCCCTGCCTGTGGCACGGGAGTTGGAACTCGATGATCTTTGGGGTCCCTTTCAACCCAGACCATTTTTGATTCTGTGACGGCATAGACCAGCCTCACCAGAATTACTCCACACGTCTTCAAGTCTTGAGCTGGCTTGCACACAGCTACCCCGGCTCTTTCTACAGCACTGCTACGCAAAACTTCCAGCTCTGGCCGTAGGGCAAGCAGAGCCAGGTCAGGTGCCTGCATCTGCAGCATGGGTACTCTTACATATCTTCATATTGCCAATAAGATGGAATCAAATAAGCATATCTGGATACAGAATAGGGGAAAGTTAATTCCTAAAGTTGCATACGTTGATGCCAGAGACCTGTGATTGTCATGAAAGGTTTTAATGGAATGTGAACGATAGCTATAAAGCACAGAAGCGGGACAGAGACATAGTGACAAGTCACCAGCTATTTCTGTATTTACTAATTGGGACCATAAGACAGAGCAATGGTGATGAAAATGTTAAGCACTAAAAGCACTTCGGGCCAGTCTAGCAGTGTTTATTGCTGCTATTGTTATGTACATATCCACAGTATCCATTATTCAAAGTAGACAATAGTATCAATTTAAGAAAGCTGGCGACTGAAGAAAAAAAAGTGGCATTGGTTCTACAGTAAGCAATAGCAGAGATATCCACCTATCAGATAAGAAGAAAGGAGGGAGAAGAGTTTAAAATACTTTGTTTGAAGTGATATGACCTGGAACAAATAGCCTCGGTGACATTCTAAGACCAAACAGTTCAAGCATCAAGTACATGTACTTCAAATCATGAAGTTGTGACAAGTTCAGCCTGATCCACCCAAGCAAAGGAGCCAGTGCCCGAGGTGACTGAGACTTTTATTTAATTCTGAGCTCCTGAAGCTTTCCCTGAATATTTTTACAAGTATCACCAGGTTGTGTTTACTTGTTTCTTTGACTTTGAATGCTTTCTAGTAATTATATTCCAGTGAAGTCCTGAAGTACAGTCAATTAAACTGTATTTACCAAGCTATATTTTCAGGCTAGTGACTGTTTTCCTGAAAGAAGGGAAGGAAATTACTGCCACGACAAAGGCAAGTAGTTCTGAAATTCATAAAGTAATACACATTCAGACATTTTAAGAAACCCAAAGCAACAAAAAAGCCTATGTTGACATTTAGATATGATAGTTCATAAAAGGAACGTTAAAAGCATTGAATAAATACTCCAGGAAGTACTGGGAAAGGTAGGGAAGTCGGGGAGATTTGAATGGTCTGCACCATCAAAAATACATTTAGATCTGAGACTAGAAGATGTTGAGACCCAAGCTGTGAGCAGTCAGCTGGAAAATAAAGTGCTAATTGTACCCAGAGTAAAGCACAAACAAGGAGGGAGTTAAAAAACCTGCCTGAGGCAGATGGGCAGGTGGGCAGCCACTGCATAAAATATAACTGTGGGGAAAAGCAATGTCACCTGTAAAAATCACTGAGAACCAGGGTTAGATGTTTCCTGCATAGCAAAAGCTTTCAATCATAGGGAACAAATGAAGGAAGTTTGTGCAGTAAGAGGAGGTCTGTCAAAGCATGCTCCCCCCTGAACAACAAACATGACTCTTGTTAGGGAGGAAACGTACATTTTTGGCCAGCATCACACTCTGGGACTCGATGCACTGCTGGAGAGGGCTACTGCCGTGGAGCACACTGAGCCCCAGCCACCCAGCTGGAGAAACTGGCTGCAGAGAGTCAGGCCACCAGGAACAGCCATCGCTGCTCGTTCAACACTCACTATAGAAAAGCAGACACCTTTGGATTATATATATTGTATGGCCGCTTTAGGTTCACTGTCATAGAAATTTTTCTCAGAAGCAACACATTCTGCCCAGAAAATAAATGTTTCTACTTTGCTTCATTGCCTGATAGCTGGAGGAGTCCATTATCTTGGGAAAATATTTTTTCCATCTACAGTGACTCTTAAATATTTATGATCATTTTTCTTTCTAGATTTCACAGTAAATAAAACAAATGCATGCAGGCACAAGATGTTAAATGGTCACCACTGTATATAATTTAATGTACACATTGGATCCTTACCTATTTTCACCCTGACTTGCTATAGGTTGTACGGTACGCTATACTGCAGCCTTCAATAATTTTCATTTACTTCAGACTGCAAGCGGTAATCAGACTACCACGCAGTCTCTGTGTTACAAGTGCTTCACAGTTGGCTTCAGGAGGCACAGCTTTTAAATGATGTAGCCCCAGGACTCGGATCCTGGTGTATGAAAGCCATTTAATTATTACTTCTCTTCCGTGAGGATTGCTGCAGTGACGTTACCTCTGCCGCTAACTCATTCACAGTTGGTGTAGAACCAAACACGGTGGTGGAAGACAGTATGTGGAAGACTTTTTGCATAATTAAATGTAATGAGTTGTGTTGCTCTGCACATAAGGCCACCACAGCTCGTGCAACCCAGCGACACTGGTTGTAAGCATGGAGGAGGGGGAGACTCAAGGGCATCTCAGGGATGCACTTCACTGAACACACCCCCAAACGTTTGTTTCGTTTTGTTTGCCTCCTCCCTGTTCTCAGGAACCCCAGTGAAAGAATGGCAGTAAGCTCACCTGATCTCACCTGCAGGCATCCACTGTGTGGAAAAGCCCAGATATGTAGAGGGAAGGGGCTCCAAGACCTTCCTAACATGGAATCAGACTCCGCTTTCTATACTGAACCACCCCAGTGTGGGTCCTATCCAATGGGGGGTGTCCTTATTGCCTATGTAAAGCACAGCGTGCGTGCTTGGTGCCATACAAGTACAGGGATATAAACAGTATAATAATCACAAATGTTGAGCATTCGAATAAATCAAACCAAGATTTTGTAACACTGGAGGAAAAACACATCTAGGCTTATTATGGTCTGTAAAACCTTGTAAAAGCTGGCTTGGTTTTTTTGAGCCTCAAGTTGAAAACACTTTGAAGACACGTGCTTCTTGCTTTCTAAAATGGGTAAAAAAATTGTCCCTTTCAGACACATTTTGACTCTCAAATAAAAAAATTGTTAGCCTCTGGAAAACCTCATCCTTTTCCATGAAATATCTCTCTCCATTTTTGCTGGTGGAAAATACATGTTGATATTGAACAAAATGTTTCAGGAGCTCCTCCAAGCTTTGTGAAACTGTTACATTTACTGTGTGCAGGATATATATGACAACCATTTTCAAAGGTCAAGCTGGAACATTACATTATTACAATATATTATCTGTACCAACCAACTATCACCATCTGTACACCACTAAGCATCACAGCATTAACATTTCTTTTTTCTGAAAAAAAATGAAAAGTACAGGTCTTGAGAGTACAGACTTTTTCCAAAGTACCTTCTCTGAACCTTGCAAGAAATTTGGTTGGTTTCCAAGGAGTAGTTACAAAAGAAGTGAGATTTAAGGCTGCCTTTGAGCTGGGCAAATAAGCTTTTGTGTAAAGTAAATGAACTGGGGCACTGGAACTAGGGAACTCTGGATAATAAATTCAGCCAGATTCAGCTAATAAATTCAGCCAAAAACAGAGACTAACTGAGGAGAAGAAAAAACTCACAATATTTATTTAATATTTTTTTTTGTAGTGAAATTCCATATTTTGAAAGCACTAAGTGTTTCTATGATAGCTTTTAAACAAAACATTTTACATAATTTTTAAACACTACTTTTCATTACTATTTTTTTATCTTAATAAGAAAATCAAAAGGTCTTAGCACAAAAATCTTACAACAGCCTTATGACCTTAAAAAAAAAGGGGGGGGGGATCCAAAATGGACTTCCTAAAACTCTTAGTATATATATAAATTTCCCATTCATTTAATTTCTCCCCTGAACAAAAATGTTTGCTCATCAGATGACTATCTCACAGCGAAGCACTGCATGTATAATGTGCTGAGCTGTACCTTGCACTAAAATTTGATTTACTTTTTAGAATCTTTTCTGAAATGTGCTTTATAGATGTATTTGTTTGACAGAAATTTTACCTAAATCCCTGGGCTTGTCTCTTACTGGCCAACCAAGCCCAGACCTTCAAAGACACCTGGTTAAGAGACAGCACCCACTACTGCTCAGAAATTTAGCTGGAGATTACACTGTTTGAAAGTGGTCCTAGCTTTATTGGAATTCCTTACATAGAACATTTTAAAGTATATATCACATTTAATACAATGCTTGACATATTTATTTAAGGTTTTTTTTTTTTAACTGCTCATAGAGTTCATTTATGTTTTCACTAAACGAACAAGAATATTTACAGGAATGTTTTCTTAGGAATGTTTATTAAACCATCACACTGGGGAACTGTACATCACAAGCACACTTATTTCTTAAGTCAGATCAAAAGCCATGACAAGGGTGCTATTATGAAGAGGAATAGAATATATCCAAAAAATATATTCAGCAAATCCCACAGAATGCTGTGTTTTGCCAGCCTGGACAGACAAGTAACCCTATTTATAATGTCAGAACTTAATTCTATTTCTATCAGAGGGGCACCTTGCCATAGTAAATAGAAAACTGGAGTCCCCGAGTGCCAGTTGCACCACTTCTCTTCCACATCATCCAGAGATAACATGATTTTATTACCACAGGCTGCTGTTACTCATGTTTTAGTTGATGTACGTTCTCTAGCTAAATTATATCAAAAGGTTCACACAATATAATGGACAGGCTCTGTTTTGCTAAAGCACAGAAAAGTGTATGGTTTCTGTGTGATCCTGCAAAGATCTGGGTAAAGAAATTTACTTATTTTATTTTATTTTATTTTACTTTATTTTATTTCTGTTGAGTTTCTACATTGGAAACATTTCCACACTGCAATTCAGGGTGAAGTAGTAGCACTGGCCATAACTTCACTGAAATACAAGTCAAGGAAATGTTCTCAAAGTAGTTTCATCTCCTTTCAACAATTCACTTCCATGTATATCTTTTGCTCTTATATATAAAAATTAAAATGAACCCATTTTATCACTTTAGATATCCAAAGAGATGTATTCCCCAACATTCAGTCAACTAACAGTCCATGAATTGGGCTTTATGATCCTTATGGTCCTTTCCAACTCAGGAGATTCTCTGATTCTATGATTCAATGATTCCCTTCATCCCATACCTGGTAATCATCACACAAAGACCATCCCATAACTTCATTCTCGCTTTCCATCCCTTCCTTCAACTCCTGAAAGGGAAGAAGAGAGAAGAGAGGCTCTCAGCACACCCCGGGGTAGAAAATAACCCAGGATTAAGGCCAGAACCAATTTGTGAAGTTGAGGAGGGCACATGGAAAACCATCTCCTTCCAGTCCAGTCTGATAGCTGCAATTTCAGTTCTTCCACAGAGGGGCACTGAGGTACAGTGCTCTGAGTGCTGAGTAAGCAAAACCCTCTTAGTTCTTCAGGCCAATTTTTTCTTTGGGAGTGGTGTGTGTTTAGATTGACCAGGTCATCAGAATAATATGGGTTCTCTGATATTTCTGTTTCTTGCCAAGCTAAGAAATATGCAAGGAAGGAAGTGATATTATATAATCCCATAATAAGAATTATTGTATAATCCTATAATGAGATAATTATATATCCTTCCTATACAAAGGAAAAGATATTATAAGCTTAATATTACTTACTTGCATTATTTTTTCCACCCTATTGCTGCTTGTTGCTTTTATAACTTTAGCTTAATGCAAAAAGTACTTTTCAGATAGCATCATTGCAAGCAAAATCCCTCCGGCTCATCTCGGTTTTGCTTGAATAAAAGCAAAGGAACAAGTCTTTTTCCTCTTAACTTGAACTGCTCAACCTTTCCCACATATCCTCACACCTCTGTGACAAACAGTGCTATTATAAACAGAAAAAAAAACTACTTACTGATAGTAAAAATGATGCAAGCTTAGAGTATTGGATGTGTCATGCTGGAACTTAGACTCACTGTATTTCATCTGCTCTCTGACAGAGACCTCATCAAGATGTCTCTGCAAAAAGAAATAGCATCACTCTCAGTGGCTACAAAATTTCTTCAGCATGCATCTGATCGGTGTTTATTCTCATGGAGTGTTTGGGATGGAGACCCACGAGTGACTCAAACCAGAAGCATGTGAACAAGTAAATCACCATCACTGGCCAATTTTCCTTGCTCTTTATGTTGTTTTGATATCCCATAGCTAGAATCATAGTCATAATGATCCCATAGTTAGAATCAGCTTACTTAGATAAAATTGTTAGGGATTTATGGAACACTGTATTGCATTGCTTAATCTGTATCAGTTCTCTTGACATGTTTCAGAAAGGGTAGAAGCTTTGCTCTACCTCAGCACTAGAGATGCCCTTCAGCTTTCACAAGGCCTGTTGGAGTGTGTGTGTCACCCATGAGTCCCCAGAGACCACCTTCCATTCCCTCACCCCCTGATTCCCAGCAGGCACTCACTGCAGTTTGGCTTCTAGGAATCCCATCTGTGAGTGTGAAATCACTACGCTGAGAGTTGTAACTTGTTTTTCTACCTACATAACCGAGCTGACAAACCTCTGTCTTGAACAAAAACACAAATGCATGAAGCAAATTACGTGTGTTCAATCTTGTTCTTTTTCTGTGACTACGTTTCACAATAAATTTGGGATCTAAACACTGTTTTGACTCCAGACAGAGGTATGCACTTACATTTAATTACTACAAAAGTAATTTTCCTATACCTTAATCCACTTACTAATCTCACAAAGACTTTTTATGCAAAAGATATTTCTTTTTAAGCTGAATTTTATCCATTTAACTTATAATGATTTATCATAAACATTTATGAGAAATCTTGCATAGCTTAAGATAACTGGCAGATGAAAACATACTGCCATCCTTCTCAGAAACACAAAAATAAATCAGCATTTGTCAACATTAATATATGAGCATCTCCATCATTCCTCAGTGTGTAGTGCCTCTTCCTCAGAGGGATTTTTTCCCTACCCCTGCTGCCTTCCAGTAGCTCTATTGTCTTTCAGCTGTAACCTACCCTTAACTGCATTCATTCTTTCTTCTAGGATCTTTGGTCCTTTAGCTATATCCCTAACTCTTCTTTATAGAGGAAACTGAAAGGAACTTGGTTTCTGGAATACTTCCAAGTGGTCAAAATCCTGGAAGTCCAGATATCTCCAATTCTTGATCTATGTGGTAGTACTCATTGTTATTTCTCTGTCAGTCTTCTCTACAAAAAATAGATAGATACATAGATAGATAGATAGATAGATAGATAGATAGATAGATAGATAGATAGATGATAGATCTATCTGCTTGTGGCTACAAAAAGCCTCTTCTTTTTTAAGCATGGCACCATTCCTCATCTGATCCAATGGAAACATCACATCTATCGAAACGTGAACTTCTTTAGACACTATTAGTGATTCTACAACCTCATGCCATGCTTCTACTTCCTGCATCCCTTTTGGTAAAGACCAATGGAACAAGAAAAACCAACTCTCCAGAGCTGCCTCTTCCCCATGCTTGTGGAGATGACTCTCTCCTTCAGACTGCAGATAAGATAAAATAAACTTCTTAGAGAACAAACAGGAAATATTTTACTAACAGAAGTGTATGAACAGCATAAGTCTCCTGATGAAGCTCAGACAGGGTTCATTATGCAGACAATACAAGCTATTAAAGCACAAAAACAAAATTAGCTCTTATATCATTCAACTGTGCCTGTGCCAAAGCAAGAAGTAAATCACTAAAGTTGTGTATTATGCATGAGGTATTTCAACAACATTGTTGGAAATTGAATTTTTTTTTAAAATTATAAAAGGGAATTTGCAGAGGAGTGAGATGTGATTTTAAATTCTTAGCCTAATATCATTGCTAATTTTAATTGCTATTAGAAGAACCTTGTTTTCCTCCAAGGCATTATGAAAAGAATAATTCTAGCCCAAATATGCATGGGAAATGTTTAAGGGCCATTACAGAACAAACAATGAATATGAAAGCAACAGCATTAAACTAGAAAATACCCCTAGCTATGATGCCAAGACTTGGCTGTTTAGCTATCAAGCAGACGTTAACAGATGACAGATAAGTAATTATTCAACAAAGTTGGATGAAAAACGCTTACATGGATCCAAAAAATAATGCAAAATAAAATCTAAAACGTGATGAATGGGAAAAATTACACATAACATAAGAACATAATTTCTGTGTAATATCCTTAATTATGAAATATTAACATTTCAGTGTGTGAGGTTTTAGCAGCAGTTTGGAATCCCATTTATGAAACTGAGTCCTACGCATTTACATCTAATTGGATCCATGCAGAAGACTCTAGTCTGTGCTGAGAACAGACTTTGGCATGAGTTGCTGTGGAGGGGGAAACGGTGCAAGAGCCACTTGTTGGGGCCCGAGCAGCTTTGCCTGAGATATACTTGCTGTGGGCAGTCAGGCAGCAGTAACCAAGGTCAGTAAACGAGGGAAGTTGCTGATGTGGCAACTAAGTTGGGGAAGTTCCAAGAAAGGAGGATACCTATCTGAATAGGGGTGTAGCTATAGAAGACAAGGTAGCCAATCAGCTTAGCTTGTGATGCGTGTGTGGTGCATGTACGGAAATGGTTTTCCTATATAATGTCACGGAGTTTGCTAATAAAGTGGAATGATTCTGCATCATATTGGTGCGTCCAGTCATTCTCGTCTCGCATGCAACTGAAGGACCCCGGCACCACTGCATCCTCTATCTTGCCTAGACACTCCCCTGCTCAGAATCAGAGCTGTCCTGTATAACAATAGCAACAGCCAGAAGCTCTTATCACCTCACAGGAGGTGACTTTCCCAGGAAGGCAGAAAGGGTCTTTAAAGGTCCACCCTTTTCCTCTCCTGACCTCAGGGGAAAGCCCTGCTCACTACCAAAGGGAGAGAAATTACATTGCTGAAGGACAACGCATGGGATCCCAAGCATAGGGCCTGCAAGAGATACCAGCACATAGGTAAAAGGGACTGCATTCCAATGGATGGGGATTTTAAGATATTAACTAAAATATAGAAAATTACAGAGAAAAAGGAAATGTTACCTTTTAAGTATCACGTGAGTAAGCGTGATTCGATTATGACAAAGCAAAACATGTCAAGACTAGAGAGGGATGAACACTCAATTAAAAACAGCGGAGGGACGCAACAAAAAAGGTATTTATTGATGTTGTCGAAGATGTATGTAAATGCTGTGTCCACTGAGAAACAAAAAATCGTGTAACAAAGAGCAAAAATATTTTTAACCAAGTTTTCTAAGGAAGTGTATTGTCTCCCAAGAATGGGAATTGGAATACATCAGTGCATGTAACCAAATCCAGCATCAAAATCTTGATCACTGTGATGGCACAGACTCAAATGCTTCCTTCATAAGTATCTCCCATAAAGCATATTACTAAATGAGGGAATAAGGTAGCAGGAGAAAAAGAATACACAACACACGGCCGAGCTCAATAGCCAAAGCATTCACTAATAAAGGACCTAATTTTGGCTATTCTGCAGTATAAACTCAGAGAACTATCCAAAGTAGACAGGTTTCAGGGTAATTTGTAAATCAATTACTTACTTGTTAACACTGTTGTGAAGAACACATTGGACATTGCACAGTTGCCCAAAATCACATCCAATTTGGGTTTGAAAGCAGTGCCTGAAGCCCAACAAACATGCAGGCCATATGTACAACAATTTCACAAAACTAATAACTGTGTTGTGTCAATTTATAATCAGTCAATTTGAAGTACAACTATAATTTAAGCACCCTGTGAGGTGCTAGAATTTTTGCTGTACGCTCTATGTTCTAACTGGCAGGAACAACTTGGTCAAAACAATTACATTTTAATTAGCGACAATCCAAGGAGGTAATGTGAAAACCAGAATGACAAGTGAGAACAACAAATCCTGGCACTATCTGTAGTCTGAAGAAGAACAGATAGAAACCCACGTATTAGTCACAGCAGTCACAATGCTTAATTTTAAAATATTTAAGGGAGCGAGAACAAAACTGAACATTTGCATAAACACTTTTTTTCTGATCGAGAAACACAAATCTTTTCGTGGGTGAAAGGACAGAAAAATGTTTAGACTGAGTCAGATTAATCAAAATAGTCTTAGGTCATAAAAAATCTGATTTATATTATTGTCATTAAAAATGTTATTTGTGTATAAATATAGACTGGTAATGGCTAGTAAAGGAGTCTGTTTAATTAGTCTAATTGCTTCTCAAGCATTAACTTGTAATTGCAGTTAACTAATTTCAGAATTTTTCTAATGAAAGTTTATTTATATTGTTTGACGTGTGTATGTGTTGGTTTTTTTTAAATATATTTCCATCCTTAGTTGCTCAGTGCTTTGCACATTTCCTAGGAATATAAGATTGTATATAAGCCTCCCTCCTCTAGTTACTAAACACGTTCCCTGCTGACCAAGACAGCCATGCACATAGTTTGCGATCACTCAGTTATTATTAGATACATTAGACAGCTTCCTTTTTCTTTTTTTTTTCTTAATAATATTGTCCATGGAAGCTCTGTGAGACTCATTATGTTAGGTTTGCTGCCAGTGCTCATGAACAAAGGGGAAAGACGCACAATAAAACCAAAACCAGTTATCTTTTAACCACCTGTGAATTCCTGGCGTGGCTGGAGTCCGCGGGTGCCTTGTCGCTTGTGTGGGATTGCACCCGCAGAAGGAGGGTGTGCTCACTCGTTAGGGCTTTTCGCATTTAGCAGCCAGAAATGGGAGAACAAGGATGGGAATTGTTTTATGTTTGCATGGCAAGGTTTTGGCAGAGGGGCGTGGGGAGGGCTTCTGTGAGAATGTGCTAGAAGCTTCCCTCACATCCAACAGAGCCAGTGCCAGATGGCTCCAAGACGAACCCAAGGCTGACCAAGGCCGAGCCAAGCAACTTGTTAATGCCTCTGGGATAACAGAGTTATGAAAAAAAAAGAAAGAAAAAGAAAAAAAACACAAGCAGCAGCTTTTTGCTGCCAGATAAAGAAGTGAAATGTGAAAACGTCTGCAGACACCCAGGTCAGTGAAGATGAAGGGGAGTGAGATGCTCCAGGCACCAGAGAAGACATTCTGCAGCCTGTGAAGAAGACCATGGTGAGGCAGATTGTCCCCCTGTAGCCCATTCAGCCTGTGGAGGACCCCAGGGTTGAGCAGGTGGAGACACATAAAGAATGCTGTGACCCCATGCCTGTGCAGGAACAACCTCCAGGCGGGACCTGTGGCCCATGGAGAGAGGAGCCCATGCCAGAGCAGGCTTGCTGTGGGACTTGTGACCCTGTGGGAACCAGACTGGAGCAGTCTGTTCCTGAAGGTCTGCACCCTGTGGAACGGACCCACGCAGGGGCAGTTCATGAAGAACTGCAGTGCAAATGAGAAGGACTCAGAGAAGTTGGTGGAGGACTGTCTCCTGTGGGAGGGACTCCACACTGGAGCAAGGGAAGAGTACAAAGAGTCTGTCCCCTGAGGAGGAAGGAGGAGCAGAGTCAATGTGTGATGAACTGACCAAAACCCCCATTCCCTGTCCCCCTGCACTGTTTGGCACAGAAATCAGAAGTAAAGTTAAGCCTTGGAAGAAGGGAGGGGTGGGGTGGGGGAAATGTTTTCAGATTTGGTTTTATTTCTCACTATTCGAGTCTGGTTTGATTGGTAATGAATTAGATGCATTTTATACTGTGTTGAGTCTGTTTTGCTTGTGACAGCAATTGCTGAGTGATCTCTCCCTGTCCTTATCTCAATCCATAAGCCTCTGATTATATATTCCCCCCCTCATCTATCTGAGGAGGGGAATGACAGAGCAGCTTTGGTGGGCATTTGACCTCCAGCCAGGGTCAACCCACCACAGAATATAAAGCTAGATTCATAAAAAGATTAGGGTTAGGTATTTACATGCTGAACCTAAACCTCGATTCATAAAAAGATTAGGGTTAGGTATTTACATGCTGAACCTAAACCTCACCTACCTGAAGCCTTCACTCAGCAGCTCCTTGCTCCAGAAAGGCCTACATTTCCGGGTACCTATATTTTACCAATAAATTGTCTGGGGCACATTCAGCATTGCTTATGACCTCAAAAGGAATTCCCAAATTATAAAATTGCCATTGCATTTCTCCCTTGTGAAGCTATATGTAACACATATTTTTAGACACACACACACACACACCAAAAAAAGCTGTTTTTTCACAAGATTCTGGAAAGAGTACCTTAACTTTTGTCTTCACCATTTAACGTCCTCATCATTCATTTAAAAATTTAAAGGACTACATCATGGACTACATCCCCCACTTCCCAGGGGAATACATCATCACAGTTTCTCATAAATTCTCTCATTTGGTCCTCTTAAACCGTGTCTACTTTGCATGTAGCAGTTTGAGAGGCTTCAAAGACTGGAGGGATCCAAATGGTCTAAGTCCATTCAGCCATGTCATGGAATACACAGAAGCATCTAGAAAACCTGCTCTCGCCTCTCCCCACACTGCCACATTCAAAGACAGAAAACCAGGCTAGAATGTGACATGTTTCACAACGCTCTGTGCATTCCATTGGATCTGCCTCTTGCCTTCTTCAGGGATTTCTGAGAAAGAGCGTCTCATTTCGGGAAAGAGTTAGTGAGGATGGCGAGCCTTAGCTTTTTTAAGGAGTGAGGCTTATGCTCGGGGGATTGCTTGTTTCCATATGCAGACAAGTGGCTCCCCACTCTTGTACACCTTGATATCCATACACATACAGCATAATTGCTTAACTGCTGATTTCTCCACACAGAGAAGATGGCGCCTAAAGTCTTTAACTGATGGAGGATACTAGCATAGAGAATAAAAGAAAATAGAATTTCTTACTGTCATGTTTCAGCTCTAAAATACTAAACTTACTGACCAAATGGGGAATAATAACACCAGTGTGAAACTGGACAGTTAAAATATTTTCCTGGGAAATTAATACATCTGGGACTTGCATAAATGTCCTTGTATTTATGAAAACACGGAGTTGATTAAGCACTTTTGGGCTGAAAATCAATATTCCCTTTACACTGTGTAAGTCATGCACTCTCAACCGGTTGCAAAATAAGCAAAAAAAAAACATTAGCTTGAAAACACATTTGAACTGACAGGGTAAGGTAAAAGGTGCTTACATCTGCTGTCTTTAGAACACAAGCCAAAGCTCTCACTTCCCAGCAGACAGTGATTTTACTCACATGTTTCACTGTTGTGCAGCAGTGTTGTGGAGGTCACTTTTATACGGATTTGTGGCAAGAGGAAGGAGTCCACAACCTTCCTTCTTGTGAGCTTTCACTCCTTCCACAGATGTCACATTTTAAAATAAAAAGCTCTATTATTACATCCAAACTTTATGTCCCATGATTTTATCTCTGACTGGGACATCTTGTCTCTTGATCTCTTGTTTCTACCTTAATTAAATGGAAAGCAATTACTGCGAGTAGCCTGTTATCTGGAATGTTTCCACACAGAGAGATCTGAAAACAGGAGGGTTTTTTCTCGGTTTGGCTCTCACTTCTGTTGCTTTGAAGCACAACTGAGATCAACTATTTTCTGTTTGCTGTCCATCACATAATATCTGAAAGTACGTCAGCATCCTGTAGCATTACCTATACGGGCACACACGGGCCGTTACAATGGTTACAAGAGCTGGCGGGGAAAAACTGCAGATGAAGAGTCAAGAATACTCTTGCACATGGAACACAGCACTAGAAAACAGACCAAACTATTCTCAACATAGCCAAGATGTTAAATTGTCCATACCCACGTTTCAATTAGAGGATCTTTTGCTTTGCTGATCAATTAATCCTTTTCAAAGCTGTACCATCAAAAAGAAAAAAGAAAAAAAAAGAGTAATTGTTAGCTACTGCTTTTTAAATTATGATATCTTGTTAAAACACTCCTTCAAAAAGCAGATAATGAAGTTGAGGTAATTTGTAAGGTATAAATAGAGTAGCACACCTTATGTCTATCATGTTAATTTGGTACACCTATATGTGCCTCATTAAAACACTTCTGAACACTTTTAAGCACTTAGGGAAGCAAACAGGAGCTGTTTTCTTGGGGAGCAAAAAGGAAAAGCCAAGAAGCTGTGTGCCATTATCACCAAATCAGAAGTTGCAGAACTGGTGCAATGCAGAAGTCAGAAGAGGTGCTCTGATCTAGGTTTCTGTGGAGCAAGCTGCATTTACCAGATTTTGGAATGGATTGAACTAGATTTTCCTCTAGTAATCAACACACACACACAACCCCTCACACAAAAGACCAAAAAGGCTTTTACATTCAAATAAGTTGGTTTTCCTTAGAAAACTGAATACTTTGCTCTTTGTAGCCAAGAAAGCTAAAGTAGTTCAACCAGGCAAATTAAAAATTGTTAGACATTCATTAAAAAAAACCTGTTTTCCTTCCATACCTTGCAAAGGGATCTTCTTGTGTCTAGGCTTTGTGACAGTCAGCTCAGCAGCCTTCTGGACCAAGGAAAACTGCAGAGTCTCATGTGGATCCCAGGAAATTTCCCTTTTCTTACGTGCAGATGCTCCCTGCCGCTCTTGGAAGTCTCTTGGCCTGAATGGCAGCACTCAGCTCTTTCTGCAAACCTCTTTCTGCTCTTCACCCACAGGCTCCAGACAATGGAAGCTTTGCTCTCCAGCTGAGCCCAGATGCTTCCATGGGAAGAAGCCATCTTCCTCCTTCTTCATCTAGCCCCTCTGACTCAGTCGCCCTTTTACCTTTTTCCCAATGTACAGTCTGAGAACAAACCAACCAGACAGGTTCTGAGAGTAACAGTCCATCACTCTGTCACTATTTTTCAACTTGCACAAGAAAACGAGAGAAAAGAAGAACTGGAAATAAGACAAATCACTACAGGTTGCTACAAACTAAAAAGACAAACAGCTGGAGATATACATTCATTTATCTGCCAAAGGACAGAGATGTCCACCCTCCCCAGTTTTTGCAGTATCTTTTATGCTGTGAGCATTGCAGGTCAAGTGAAGAAAAGGTTGCTTTTCCACAGTACAGCATATACATTAAAGTCTACATGTGTACCAGCCACAGAATCACAGAATCACAGAGCACTAGGGGTTGGAAGGGACCTCTGGAGATCATCTAGTCCAACCCCTCACCGATAAAGGATCACCTAGAGAACATTTCACAGGTGGGTTTTGAATGTCTCCGGAGGTGGAGACTGCACAACCTCTCTGGGCAGCCTGTTCCAGTGCTCCGTCACCCTCACAGTGAAGAAGTTTTTCTTCATGTTGAGGTGGAACCTCCTGTATTCCAGTTTGTGCCCATTGACCCTTGTTCTGTCACTGGGCACCACTGAGAAGTGCCCTTTAGATATTTATAAGTACTGACAAGATCCCCTCTCTGTCTTCTCCAGGCTAAACAGCCCCAGCTCTCTCAGCCTCTCCTCTTAGGAGAGAAATGTTGATGTTTGTGATTTAGATGGTTTCTAGAAACAACAGTGAAGCCTTTGGTCAGCAGTCTTTGCTGTGCATGCAGAATATACTGCAGTTTAGAAGCTTTAGATTTTTAAGCTCTACATTTGCTTCCAACCATGAACCTAAACACAATTATTAGCAGGAGCCCCTTCTAGTGTTCTCCTCTATATTATTTAATAGTTTTTGAAAGCTATTATTTTATAGTTATTATCACTATAAACATTTCTTTCTCTCCTTGTAAATCATACCAAGTACTAATCCTAATTCAAAATTTAATTGCATGAATGAATTGAAGGAAGCCCAGAAGTAAATGAGAACATAACATATCGGCCCAACCAACCATTTTCTCTATTTGTACTTACCTTATCTATCTAGAATGCAACAAAATAAAGATGTTCTTTTAAGCATTAAGCCCAAAGTCTAACTCTGTCTCGAATCCTGATATTAACATCAACACCAGCAATGAGTACAGCAAAGAAAGTGATAGAAAAGCATATTCCCATAGAGAAACACATCATGTTTGCATTTCCGAAGTTCCTGGAGAATACACCCATAAACCAGGAACAGTAAACTTTAGGTTCCCAATTCCTAATGCTCACCCCAGCCAGTACAGCTGTATAAGTCTAGTCTCTACAAGACAGTGTACATTAATCCTCACCAAAGTCTTCCAATTTCCAACAAATTAGGAATAACAGGATGCAGCAAAGGGAGGAATATGTCAGTATGGAAGAATGTCTTTTAACCTGAAAACAACCTCAGTCCTAAATTTAAAGCAAGTTAAGAGTTTTAAACCCACACATAGCCCAGCAGGGGCTATGAGCATACTCAGTGCCCACGTTTTCAGTTGCATACTTGATACAAGTTCTCCATCTAGTGGAGTAATTCTTAATGAGCCAGTGGACCACAGTCCCTTGCATGTCATTTCTATTTCTGATTCATCAAAATGGAGTGACAGCAACAGTTTCCTTACATCATATTTTACAAACATTTAAGCTATACAATGTGGAGGTTTTTCTAAAATTAAAATTAATTTCACACAGTGACTGAAATATTTACAATAGCTTCAGAAAACATAAAGCCCAGAAGAACTATAAAAAAAAATCCCCAGTCACAACAATCAAACCACGTCCACAAATGTATTTCAAGAAACAACCTCGGATATTTTGTTCATTTAGGTTTTGGATGAACAAAAGCAAACCCATCCTGGTGCCAGAGGGAAAAAGCAGCACTTTCAACTTCTCATGACGCAATATAAATTCCAAATCACCTGAACTTCTTACATTGAAGCTGAGTGGGACTGTAAAATCTGCATTCTGGTCTGAACACATACGAATGTATGCATATACATCATGCAGGAATTCCAGGGGAAAGTAGAAGGAGTGTCATGCAGACAGTCAAACAGATTAACATAATTATCCACCCTGCTTAAACATATCAATCATGGTAATATTCCTCCCTGTGTTTGCGAAGTGTAGCCTCTTGGAGTCAAAATACAAAGGTGAGAAATGCTCATACAAAACATACAGTTTGCATCTCAGACCTAATAAAATTTAAGCTAGTCCTAGCTCCAGAATCTGTAATCACAACCGTAGCACAGAGAATGGAGAAATTAATGTCCCTTCAGACAGGTTGGTCCTGAGCCACTTCAGGAGACAAAGGTCAAGACAGAGGATATGAATTTCACCTCTGTTCTTGCTGACGAGGAGTGCACTCCCAAAGCAATTGGTGTAATGCACTGTGCTCCTTGCATGACACATTACTTAATAATTGCACGGCTGCATTTCAAGTCACCTTCAGTTCACAGCAGTTTTTAGCTGTGACTTGACAGCAAGAGCAGGTTACAGTTATCCTGCACTTGAGATAATGAAGGTATAGATTATAGCAGAGAGTCCACATCAGACAAAAGGGGTCACACATCCCAACTCGATACAGATCAACATTATAAACCTGATCTCATCTAACACGAGCATTAGAAAGGTGCCTTGACTCGTTCCGTGCACTTACCAGAACTCAATTTGCCAGCACTGGAGATCATATTCCCTCAAGCTGATGAACTTCCAGTTTAATATTTCTTATCATACCGGTTGACTCCACCACGGCACTAAGTCTTCCAGGTGCAGGTAGACTTACTTGGGTTACCTAGCTGTCAGCCAGCGCACCATCTCACGTGCGCACTACACTCCCTGCACAGCAGCAGCAGGCGGACGTCCCCGTGGCACAGAAGGGGAAACTGAGACAGCAGGAGGCTGAGACTTATCCGAACGGATCACAAGCAAGCTGCGGTAGAGGAAAAGACTTAACTGAAACCTTTTCCAGTGTGTTAATAACGCACAGCCTTCAAAAACAGCGTGTTATCCTTCTGCGCATGAAGATGGTACTTAATCCAGCACAAGAGGTTTCTTAACGCTGTATTAGGTAACATAAACACTGTATCCTGCAGGGTATGATCCCAGGTAAGAAAGACAGGAGAGTTTCCTTGTGATCATGGGAGACACGCAACACATATTCACAGAATGTTAGGGGTTGGAAGGGACCTTGAGAGGTCATCTAGTCCAACCTCAGTGCCAGACCACAGTGCTTGAATTTCAACTGTGGCACAAACTAGCATATGAATTTTGTTGCAGTTACTCTTAGGGAAAAACTGAAATAAGGAGCTAGGAAGATGGTGGAGTTGTGTGGATTTTTTTTATTTTTTTAAAGTTCCAGATCTCTCTGAGCTCTCGCCAAATTTTTGCCACCTAGAAACAACCCTAGTACAGTTCTTACTTCGATTCTAGTTCATGATGCATCACAAAAAGCAAATCCCTCTTTCTCATTTCTAGAGATCAGAGTGCAGACTTTAAAAGCCCAACAGCTCTTGAGTGGAAACAAAAGGGTTACACTGGAGAACTACCCCCATCACCTCCCCAGCTAGAGCCTGCAAAGAATACAAGTGCATAGCAAAGGCTGGGGTTGGAGATAACAGGTGCCACAAGACTGTGCTAAGAAAGATCCTCACCTCATCAACAACCTTTGCAGTAAACCTTTTGCTTTGTTTTCAGTGTACACAGGGTAAATTTTGTGACCTCTCTTATTGGCAAGGGCTGCTTAGGGAGCAGTTGATGGCACACTCAGCCAGCGTGTGTGCCCAAAGCCTATCTCCCGGACCTTCGCATTTTCCAGCAGTAATTTCCACGTCTGAAATAAAGGAATACCTGCTTAACAGGGTGCAGCTACACCAAGCACGGTGGCAAGGCACGATCAGAGTTAGTAGTAACCAAGTGAGGTGGTATGAGCAATCTGGTTGAAGCAGAAGGGCAAAATTCATGACCCCTCTCCACTGTTCTGCCTAGAAACATGCCTTCGGCTCTTCAGTTGTAGTCACGCTGGCCTTCTGCCAACACACTGCTTTTCAGCTTTCCTTCCCCAGTGCCAGCAGTCTACCGATTTCATCTGCTACTCCTGCTTTTAAGTTCCCTTCATTTCTTCCCAAGAATCAATAAATATTACTGTCCTTCAAAGGCAGGAAGGCAGACAGGGTAATGACATTCCCTGCTTGCCAGGTTCCTTCCACTGCGATTGCAGCAACAAGATTTTCTGGTAACGAGCTAGAAAACCTCTGCAATATTCTTCCACCCTGCTGTCCGCAAGGGAGGGAGTTCACGTGCTACACCTTTATATTCAATGAAGACCTATATTTTTACAGTCTCACTGAAATTTTTTTGTTATCTGAATGAAAACTGACCTTATGCTTCTTGCTAAAATGCAAATAACCAGAAGGAGAAGAAGATATCCTCAGACATTTGAAAAAAACACCCTTAATCAAGCAGCATGCCTTAGTTTTTACGTTTTACATAGAAGGGTTGCTGAGAAATCTCTTGATACCAAGAAGTTATCGTTGATAAGGATGAAGCCACAAGGCACTGCCTCAAGAGTAAGAACCAATGCAAGTGCATGGCTTGGTTTCATTGTTTTATTTTAATTTTCCTTATGGAATGGTGAGACATTTTCAGTATGCCAGCAATGGAAACTGAATGAATCAATATGAAATAAAACAAAAAGGATGAATTCTGTGAAATTTGTGGACAGAAAAAAACCCCACACTACGAATCAGAAAATGTAACTGAGGCAAATCTAAGTTTGTAGAAGACATGAGCACATGGAAATATGGACTAGCAGTGTTAGTCAGACTTGCAGCTACTACACCGGAGTATGCAAGCTTGCTATGTACTTTACTTTGAAATAAGGTCACAACTGTTTATAATTCACACCATTATCAGTCCCAGTGCCCTTTTGCATTGGGGTGTTTTTTCCAGATGTATTAAATTAAGCTGGTATCTGGTGTAGACTGTGGGCTACTTGTTAGTTTCTTCAATAGCATGGCAGATTCTCTTTTCTTAATTGCAGTTCATGAGAGGATCCCTTAAAAACGTGCTACTACAACAACACAGCTCGCTGTTAGAAAATGCGTATTCATGTATCTACAGCTGAAGGCTATTTTCTGCAGGTTGCCATTATGCACCTAAAGGAAGAGAGGGAACATTTTTTCATTATATTATCATTATAATTAGGGTCACACTGGACACAGAATATGTATCCCTTGAGACTGGACAGTGATTCCAAATTCTGGTTGGTTTTTTTTTTCCCTAAAGATGATAAATGCAAGACATTTTAAGTAGCTGTTGTTCCTTTTTTATCTTGAGTACTTGGGCAAAATCTGTCACATTGTTCTTTCATGAATTGACAATTTACTACTTCAGAAATTCTAAAATGCCTTTCACAGTCAGATGTTATCTGTTGGCAACAACTATATTCAGTTACGATTGTGGATATCCTGGGAGACAGGTAGTATACTTATTTGTATATGACTTGGTTTTCCCCCCCTCATTGGTACCACGATCTCTAATGGAAGATTTACATGAAAACATTCAGAAAATCAAAACTTTCAGCTTCTAGTGAATTGTACCACTGATTCATCACTTGCTTGTTGCCTGCGAAAATAATGCCCAGAACACAGGTTGATTTCATACTGCCCAAAGTAAAGATCCTGGCTCTGTATATTGTTCATGGAGTGAGACGGGTCAAACTACTGCCTGAAGGAACTTCTGAATTGCTTTATGAAGATCTATCTTTCTCCATCAACTTAGAGAGGGAACTTAGCAGGGCTGATGGCTAAACCTAGACAGGAGAAGAAGTTAGATGTTTTGGGGAATATTTAGATGTACATTTGGATAGCCTCAAGGAAGTAACTAAATTAAGCTCTGAGTATGTTGTTGGAGCGACAACAGCTAAACATTTCTGTTTGCAAGGCTGAGATCACGTGTCTTATGGAAACAGCAATGGACAGCTTAGCTGGGCAACAGCGTGGTTGCTATTGCCATGACATTAAGATTGTGGTATGCAGATTTTTTTAATGTTCTTTCCATTCACAATTGCAGTCTTACAGTCAAGCAAAATGGATTGCCATCCTGCCCTTTGAATTGGCCCTTCAAATCCTTGTGTTTTCCTGCCTCCCTAAGATAGGAAGAGATTAAGGGTGACTGACAGCAGAAAAAAATTATGCAGCCACATATATGTTAATCTTGCCATCTTTTCTACGGGATTTGGAAGGAGAGGGATATTTATAACTGTTCCTTTGTTTTGCTTTTGGACTAGGCACTGATTTCCCAGCACCCTAGAAAACATTTCTAAAGGTCTGGGACAGAAAAATAATTCTTTCAAGACAACTAATCTCTCCATTCATGTCATTCACATGAAAGTAATTCTACACCCTTAATATTGGCCAGAATATTCAGTCTTGAGTCTCAGGCCAGGAAAAGACTGGGAGACTCTGATAAACACTTCCTTTATCACAGTCTTAGAAAACCAAATTTAATGTAACATTTGAAATTAAATCAGTGTACTTCCACATGTTGGCAAACTTGGAACAGCAGCCTGTTTGTGGCCACAGGCTGTAAAAGGGTTTTTTTTTTAAATCAGACTCAACCGAGGTCTTTTCTGAAAGTCTTCTTATTTGAAAGGGCTCAAAATTTTGACTTATATAATCTGGCTACATAACTGTAGCCAGTTAACCTGGTTTATAGGAGTTGAGATTCAAGGGTTTTTTAATAATAAGTTAAGGCCTCTTCACTNAAAAAAAAACCCAAAACCAAACCCACAACTCCAAATCAATGATCTTAATGGTCCTTTCCAACCTAGTGATTGTCTGAAATGGCCTCTAACATTTTTTCTACTTTGTATATTTTCAGGTTTGTCAGGTGCCACTTTTCCAGAGTTTAGCCTCAGAATATTGTTACCTCTTCATTTGAAACAGACCCTTGTCTTTGCTTCACATTAAGAACCAAAAGTAATCTGTGACATATCCCTGACCCTCATCCTTTGTTATTACTGCTCTTTTTTTGAGATATCCATATTGGATACCATGACAACATACTCTGGGCAAAAATGACAAGACTTACAAGGA
Organism: Heliornis fulica; assembly: GCA_013399135.1. Classification (NCBI taxonomy): domain Eukaryota; kingdom Metazoa; phylum Chordata; class Aves; order Gruiformes; family Heliornithidae; genus Heliornis; species Heliornis fulica. Next base: position 85,876 of record VXBZ01009841.1, on the reverse strand, counting down.
ACATAAATGAATGCACTTTGTTCACTTCAAGTAAGTATGATCATTTCCATTTTTCATTTTATTAATATTTTACATACATAAAGATCCTTTTGTCCTAAAGGATTCCAAAGCAAACCATTAAAAAAAAGAATAAGAGTGATTTAGATATTACTCCCCGTAATTGGATTATATGTTCCTTGCTTCTGTGTTAAATTACTGTAGCAGTTCAGCCTACAGATGACCAAAGTCTCCGATTTCTCAGTTGAAAAACAGCCTTTTCTTTGAGCAACAGACTTGTAATTGTAGCGCAGAATTTGTCAAAAGATCCATTCTATCCTCTGCTGAATTAAACTCATAAAAGATGCAAGAACACATTTGTGCTGCTGATAGTGACAGTACTCTGCAGATGTCACTGTTGCTGTCACTTTGCCCCACAAAACTCAGGCAGTCTTGGGTATCTTTCCAGACACTAGCACAAAGCCCAATTCAGTGCTTCCCTTTTAAACACGGCCTTTACAGTACATAGAATTATAGCAAGCAGGAAAAGGAGGATGCCACGTGGAGAGTACTTTCTCTTAATTTATATTTTCAACGTCTGAACTACGGTTTTGGCAAGCTGTTGGTCCTTCATTTGTCCCCCTGGGGTTAAGTCCCTCTGGATCTCTGGCTTTGGAACACGTTTCTCAGCCAGTGGGCTCAGAGTGAAGTGCTGACTGGTGCAGAACAAGTCTCTGAAAGATCGATATCCAGTTATATTTTAGAAGCTGTGTGTTGTCAGTGGCTAGAAGGATAGCCACAGGGTTTCTGAGGGGAAGACAAATTATAAATGTTCTCTTTCTTTCAGCACTGGAATTCAAAGGAAGAGATAAAAGGGACGAATCACAGGATTGTAGTAGTCACATATTGTTGGTTTTTCAGAGAATCAACAGGTACCCATGCAAACTGTGCTGTGAGAGATTTTATACCTCAAGTTAAGAGGTATCTAGTTTAAAACTGCCCAGGCAGCCAGGAGGGACAACCATATCCTGGGGTGCATCCAGCATGGCATGGCCAGCTGGTCCAGGGAGGGGATTGTCCCTCTCTACACTGTGCTGGTGAGGCCTCACCTTGAGCACTGCGTGCAGTTCCGGGTGCCACAGTACAAGAGGGTCACAAAACTATTGGAGAGTGTCCAGAGGAGTGCAGTGAGGATGGTGAAGGGTCTGGAGGAGAAGTTTTATGAGGAGAGGGTGAAGTCCTTTGTTTTTTTCAGCCTGGAGGAGACTGAGGGGAGACCTCATTGTGGTCTGTGGCTTCCTGATGAGAGGGAGCAAAGCAGGTGCCGATCTCCTCTCTTTGTCAACCAGTGATAAAAGCCAAGGGAACAAATGGTATGTAAGTACAAAGCTGTGACAGGGGAGGTTTAGGCTGGTTATTAGGACAAGGTTCTTTACTGAGAGGGTGGTCAGGCACCGGAACAGGCTCCTCAGGGTCACAGCACCCAGCTTGACTTAGTTCAAGAAGCTTCTGGATGATACACTCAGTCCCATGCTCTGACTTGGTTGGTCCTGTGTGGAGCCAGGAGTTGGACTTGATGGTCCTTATGGGTCCCTTCCAACTCAGGAGATTCAATGATTCTATGAAATTGCCTCTTGTAACATTTAACTAGCCCAGCAGGAGAAGCTGTGCTGTGAAGAGTCTTGTTGACCTGATGCACATTACTCTAGGATAAGTTACTGTGGCAGATTTAGTTACTCACAAGTATAATCTAATGAATAGTTGAAAGATTTTTTTGCATTGAGATAGAACGACTCTGGCATCAGCTAAGGAAAGAATATTTCAGCAAAGTTTGAGTATTATTTGAGGGGAAATGGCATAGAATTACAGCAAAAATCCATTCTCATAGAATTAAATATTAAATTACTTAAAGAAGAGCTAGAAAACTGGAAATTAACTTCAACAAGGGGGGGAAAAGAAGGGAAAATCCACAAAGACTATAAGGGAAAAATAATATTGATTTACTGTTCCAAGATAGCATAAAGGAAACTATGTGCTGGTGTTAACCATCAAAAACCAAACCCAGAACAAAAAAAAAAATAAAAAAAAAATTTTAAAAAAATTTAAAATCATAGTTCCCTGTAAATGGACAGATAAGTCAGCTTTAACACCTTTGTTTTATCATAATGAAAGTGTAATTCACCAAGGTCTCCTGGGTAAGCTGATTCTGTTGAAGGTAGTATCTGGGACCAGTGGCTGAGATACAGGATTACAGAGTAGTATCGCCCAAAACGCCAAGTCAAAGAATAGCAAGTGATCAGAAACAAAGCAGGAAACACTGGCACCTAAAAAACTGTGAATAAATTAGAGTAACTAATTCAGTTGGAAAGGGAAGGCTAAAAGATGAGATTTTGAGGGATGCTGGAGCCCATAGGCAGATGGATATGCCCTAAATGTTTAGAGAGTAAGGAAACTGTGTGCCTGACTGTAAGCAGACATAAATATATTAGAAAGTATAGAGCGCAATCTTATTTTAATTAAGTACAAAGGCTATTGAGTTAGTCACTAATTGTCCCCAACTGGACTGAGCACTTAATCAGCAACTGCAATATTCCATCATATTGTAAACATATTGCAGGACAGCACAGTAAGTAATATGGCTGCAGCTCACTAGTGTGTTATCAAAGCTAACCTTGCTAAGAGTGTGGAATATGTTCTTCATCAGGTTGACATTTATGGACATCATGACACTCCCATAATTTACACAGACTGAAATTGAAAGAAAATGAATTGTCTCCCCAGAGAAAATCCCTAAGGTGGCACATTGGACTCGTGAACTTGGTTACTGAAAATTTAACAGCAGGATTTTGGAGGACAATGGTCTCAAGAAGAGAAAGCAAAACATACTAACCTAAGTATCTTAAAGAATTGTATTAGTGTTGTTTTAAAAAGACAAGACTGTCCATAAGTTTTCAGATAGGAAATTGCAATGGACACTCAGTGTGCATAGGTAGAATCTATCTGGGAAAAAGAAATAATTTGTATCTTGGATTAGCCAACACAAAGAATAGCTGCTTTGAATCAGCAGTAAGCCACTTATCAGAGATGTACAGGAAAATAGCTTACAAAATACTCAAAGAACATCTTTGAAGGATTAGACAGGATCCCTTGTATGCATGTATATATTAAGAAACATGACCAGTAACCCATAGAGAACACGTACTAATGTCTTCCCTAATATACCAAATCAGCAAGGAAAACAAAAAAGAATGGTAAAGTATACCAAGCTCAGACTGAGAAACTGGAGAAAAACACACTGTTGTAGGATAGATCTCTCAAGACACAGACTCACAGAATGTCAGGAGTTGGAAGGGACCTCAAAAGATCAGCTACTCCAACCTCCCTGCCTGAGTAGGATCACCTAGATTAAATCACAGAGGAACGTGTCCAGATTGGTCTTGAATGTCTCCAGAGAAGCAGACTCCACAACCTCTCTGGGCAGCCTGTTCCAGTGCTCTGTCACCCNTAGAGGGGGAGAAGGACCTCTCTTGACCTACTATCCATCCCCCTTCTAATACACCCCAGGATGCCATTGGCCTTCTTGGCCACAAGGACACACTGCTGGCTCATGGACATCTTGCTGTCCACCAGGACCCCCAGGTCTCTCTCACCTACACTACTCTCCAACAGGCCAGTCCCCAACCTATACTGGTACCTGGGGTTGTTCCTCCCCAGATGCAATACCCTACACTTGCCCTTGTTCAATCTCATTCAGTTTCTCCCTTCCCAGCTCTCCAGCCTGTCCAAATCTTGTTGAATGGCAGCACAACCTTCTGGTGTGTCAGCCACCCCTCCCAGCTTTGTGTCACCAGCAAACTTGCTGACTGTGCACTCTATTCCCTCATCCAGGACATCAAGCCTAGCATTAAAGGTTAACAGCTGAACAAAGTATAGTCTTCTGTAGGCACAAAAAACATATTTGATTGAGCAAGTATACATGAAGCTTGTAATAGTGTATAAAAAAACTATATGTAACATCAGGGTGAGATACGTATTCCAAATCTGGAATAGCTTTAGTGTTGTCCTATCACCACTGAAGATTATGCGGTGAGTGTAAGAACATCAGATCCATCTGAAGGTTGGTAAGCCTTCAAGGGAACGTCTCTGCTTGATTAAAATGGGCTGAAATTCATCCTCCTGTAAGGGATTTAGGGTTCACAGGCATAATATTGGTGCAAACTGTTAAACTTCCTCATCTGCTTTCAGAAATACATTTGAACATTTTTCAAGCATCTCTAAGTACAAAATAACACTACAGGAAGGAAGGGAGAAAAAGCATATACACTATCAAAACTGCATTATGAAAGCACACATTTCTACTCAGTTACCTAATTTCAGTTGACTACATATCTAATATGCTTGCATTTCCCCAATTACAGCGATATCTGAGCTCTTCAGTCTTTCTTCATCTTGGTAATACCTGTGTAATTCAAGAAAGTCTTCACCAGAATTTTTACTAAGGCAACAGCACATCTATGGTAGAGTAGGAAATTTAAGTCACTAGCTGATGTCCTAGTTCTTAAGCCAACTTTACATGATATGATCTAAGTAAATTTAAACCCTCCACCCTAAAAATAACCTACTGGCACTTTTATGTGAAGTTTTACAGCAATGGAAGCTGATAGTAACAAGCTTCTTTGCTGTTTCAACATTATTTAAGCAGAAAGATGTGACTGGGAGGATCATAAAAGTGACCTTGAAACTTCTTTGTGTGTGATAAAAGTAAATTTTGTAACGTATGCCTCTCAATTAACATAGCATATTGCCAAAGAAACACTGACTTCAATAACCTATGGTAGCCTAAATTCTTTATTTTGACAGTCACTCAAGAAAGTGATGTTTCAGCCCTGACTGCTGACCTTACTCAAGGTTTCTTCCAAATGAGTCAAAGCAAACTCTCCAAATACCTAGAAGAAACACAATGTCAGAACAGTCTATTTCAGAATAGCTGTCAACATGTATGACTAAATTAAATTAACCCAGACCGAAGATTAAATGTCGTTGTTCTGAAATGCATATCAATCTTTGTATTTATTGAGGGAATTGCACCAAGATAACCTTGATAATTTCTGTGGATTTGGGAAGGAGGACACAAGCATATGGCTCTTGAAAATCAGTGTCAACAGTCAGCATTGGCCCATGGAAACAATGAAAAGCTAATATTGTGTTAAACAAAACATCAATCGTTTCAGTTTTTAAAATTTAATATCTGAGGTATTGACAATGTTGGATACAATGGTTATCTCTAAATCATGGCTTAGGGAAACAAGCTGTATGTTCTGAGGTATTGAACCACCCATGCTATTTAACTGCACTAGTGTAGTGAAGGTTTTTAATAGTTATCTTTAATTTCTTTCTGAAGTTAGCAAGAGCATCCCAGAACTGAAATAGTAGCCTGTAGGAAACAACTGGAGTGCATTTAGGTTTTAAAATCCAATCATGTTATTCAGATCAATTTCATTGCTAATAAAATAATTACAGTAAAACAGGAACAAGCTGCACTGAAGACTAAACTACAGGGGTTACTATAGCTGCTATTTACAGAAGCAAAGCCTGGAGAGATTTTATGTAGCTATTATTCATACATACAATCATCTCAAACATTTAGGCTTTCTCAAGCGGGTTGGATTTGCACTGCTTAGCCTGGAGTTAATTATATAAATCCAAACTGTCTATTTCTCATCTCAATTCAAATTCCTGGCAGTGGAGTGAGCAGTGGGAGAGTGTAAGTGTGCTTCTATACACACCATTTCTTTAATGCTTTAACTGAAAATCGCAGACTTAAAAAACAATACCTAGAGCAGGCTGTTGGTTGTGGGACAGACATCACTGATCAGTATATGCAAAGTCAAGGCTGGGTGGTTTTCCCTTGAAGTTCACAGATAGGTTTCTTGCTATTTAAACTCTCAATAATTCCTCTTTTAGAGATCCAGCGTCAATTATCATGCCAGGAAAAGTACATGAGCCAAATTGCATCTTTGGGGAGGTGCTCTGCTGCTCTGAAGAATGGAATGTTCCAACATTAGAATTTATGGTTTTGTCATTAGACTACATATGATGTTTAAAGCCTCAGGTTCCATGAGTATTTGAGGGTGAATTCAAACAGATAAAAAAAGAAGCTATTGGTAAATTTTAAGTGGTTTCTTCCGTTTGTTTCTCAGTGGGGGCTACTATCATGTAAACTACTCCACAGCCTATTTGTAACCTTACCAGAGCTACTGCAGCTCTAGGAAATGTTTGCATGCCACTGCAATCCTTGCAGTTAAAGGAGCTAAATTATCCAGTGAAGCATCTTTCCTCTACTAAATCTTGGCAGAGCCTGCTACTTAGAGGATGAATTTGCTAGAATGGACCATCACAATCTGATTCCAGTAGCTCCTTTTTCCCGTGGTTACTAGCAACTCTCCAGAAAAAAGGCTTCTTCTGAGGTTGGCAATTTCTTATGCCCTTTCTTCCACTGCCCTTTCACGAATCTGTCTTGAGGAAAAAGAATGGAGAAACTTTCACTGACCTTGTCCCACCACTGTAAGAAGGCTCTGGAGCGCTCATTTCACCTTCTCCACAATGCTTCTACAAGGTAGCTTTCTCTGATGAGGGATTGTTTGCCCTTGCACTGCTTTCCTTTCAGCAATGGTTCCCTGATTATCAGATGCAAAGACCATTATTGCTTCACAAAGAATTTAAACTATTCCAATTCACATCTAAAATCAGGTCTTGTTTCTGTATCTGGCAAAATTTGCCAGAGGCTTATCTGATTTGCTTTAGCTGATTCAGATTCTAACTCAGTAGTCTAAGATCAGGACATGCTAAATACGCTGAGCCAAGTTCATCAGCTGTAACTGAAATGTGAAGTCCTCGGGCTGATGGTACTTCTCAATCATAATGTGCTTCTTGTTTCCTGTAATGTATTTTCTATGATGCTAAGTTTCTTTTTTTGCATCACCTATATTTCCTCCATGAAGAGACAGCAGTTTGTAAGAAGTATTAGTATAAAACTGAGAATGTTTGTTCTTAGGTAGGGTTGAAAATCTGAGACAGAGTAAAAAGAAGTATTAGACACAGTTAACTGGGTAGTTTTAAAAGAGCAGGATAAGAAATACCTTTTTTCTTCCTGACAGAAGAAAAGATTTTCTTATAAATAAAGAAGATAACAGACATCATAAAGTTATGTCAGGGATCCTTTCCTGCAGAGCTGTATTTATTTCTTGGAAAGAAGGTGGCTGTTTTAACAATTACATCTAGTGATTCGTGCAAGTAAATTAAAGTAGGTTTGGGGAATGATGAGTATATCTCTCTTTGTGTCTACTGTAAAGACACTAAACTTCTGAAATAAGATTATTCCAATCTATTCCCAATATACAACATGTACATTTCCAAAGTGTTTTAATGCCACAGAACACATTTACATCTTCTGTCTGTGGCAGTACATTAGTCAAAAGTGCTTTGAATCCTCTGTAGTACATCATTTTATTTCACATCTACCATAAATATAAACCAGCATATAGTGTCACAGCTTTCTTCAGACTTATATAATTTCTGTTTATAAAATACAATAGTAATCATATTATTTTGTTATAAATAAACATACAATAGGTAATGTATTTTTCCCCCTCACAGAACTGCACTCATGAGAGTTAAATTTGTAATTTCATTTTTTCCTGTTCAATAGATGTGATTAACAGAACTTCAACTCTGATCAAGGTAACCACTTTAAAATAAGGCCCAGCAAAGTATTATTTCTTACTGGTTGGTGCCATGGTTTAGCACTGGCTAGCAACTAAGCACCACATAGCCACTTGCTCGCTCCCTTCTGAAGGGATGGGGGAGAGTATTGGAACAGTGAAAGTGAGAGAACTTGTGGGTTGAGATAAAGGCAATTTAATAGGACACACACACAAAAAAGGAAGATAATAACAATTTATACACAAAACAAGTGATAAACTATACTATATCTCTCCACCCAAAACTGAGGCTACACAAGACCCCCAGCAGCTGCACAAGACCCTCCTTACTGTCCAGACTCTCAGTCCACACACACAAGCAAAGCAAAACAAGGAATTCATTCCTCACTTCCCATGGGTGGGCAGGGGTCTGCTTTTCTCTAAACATGAGTTAGATCCCGTGCATTACTAAGCATCACTTAGAGCTCTTGTCCTGGTTTGGGTTGTGCATCACTTGATATAATAATAATAATCATCATAATCATCATCATCCAACATCATCATCATCATCCAACATCATCATCATCCAACATCATCATAATCTTCCTTCTTTGTCCTATTAAAGTGTTTTTACCTCATGATGAGTTTTACTTTTTTTCCATTCGCTCCGCCATCTCACTGTGGGGCGGGGTTGGGGGGTGTGTGAACAAACAGTTGTGTGGTTGTTTTAGGTGCTGGCCAGGTGAAATCACAACTCTGTTAACTTTCTTTGGTAGAAAAGACAGACCCCCGACTCCATATTTAAAAATGCATGGAATTTACTGACCTCAGAACAGGTGCTTACTGCAAGTATGGTATTTAAACCTATTAGATCTTTACCTGAGGTGTAGGATAAAATGTCTGCATCTTTTAAGAGACACTCATGAACTTTTCATTTGTAAAGCTGAATTCCTGAACTATTCAAAAAATGGGAAAATTCCATGTTTCAAAATGACTGATGTAAAACAGAATAAATATGCCTGTTGTCATTAGAGCAAAACATTTAGGTAAGAAAGTACAATGAAATCTCCAGTGTTTCGATTTGTTTTTTTTTTTTTTTTCAAAATTTAAATGCAAATTACTGGCAGAAAATTCAGCTTATTACAATGAAACGTGAAAGAACAAGCCACAGGATCCACATAATGTTCAGCAAACCCAACCAGTTCATGTCCTAAAGAGTCTCCATTATAATTTTTCTTTACAGTAAAAGTGAAGCAGGCTTAATCCAGGCAAATTAGGAGTGAATTTATTGGGAAATGTTAACAAGTTTAAGAATCGCTGCACGGACCCTTTGTTTTTGAAACTAGTGGGTTCATATAACTGATCTTTTCCTTTTCTTTTTCCTCTTCTTTTCAATGACTACAGTAATCAAATTATTTGTTCCAAAAACTAAATTAAGGTCATTCTGAAGAAAATACAAGTAAAATCATAGAATCATAGAATGCTTTGGGTTGGAAGGGACCCCAAAGATCCTCTAGTTCCAACCCCCTCACCATGGACAAGGACACCCTCTACTAGATCAATTTGCCCATAGCCCCATCCAACCTGAACTTGAACACTGCCAGGGAGAGGGCAGCCATAACTTCATCATTTAGGATTAAGAAATGCAGCAGGAAAAAAAAATACTGAATAGGAGCAGAGTTTGGAGAAGAGGACTGTCGACATAGCACAAGGCAAGCCTTGTGGTGATGAGAGCTTGGCACTGCCATAAACCGCAAGCATTCTCTATGCTAATTATGATGACATGAAGGTTGTGACAACCAAACAAGCTTAATTGTCAAAATGAGTGGCATTACAGTGGCTAGTGATAGCATCTGAATTCAAGTCTTAGCAGAGAAGAGCTTCCTTAAGCCAAGATGTGATACAAACCTTCTATATGTGTTCCAGAAAAAAAAAAAATTAAAATCCCTTTATAAAGTGGTATAGAAACAAACTATAGTGCTCTAAAGGAAGAGACTCACCAGCAAAGAGAATTCTGATGAAAAATAAACTGGACCTTGGAGCCAAAAGAATTTCCTTTCTCCTACAGTTGTTGCCATGAAACATAAGACAGAACCCTTGACATCCAGAATTTTTTATTACTTGACATCTCATGATCAGAGCAACAGGATATTCTCAATAAACATAAAGAAAGTGAACAGCTAATAATTTGCCTTCTGAAATGAATGCAAGTTGATGGCTTGGAGGGCAGGTCCAGGGGGAGGATGCTGCCACATTACAATTAATTCTTTTGACTTTTTTGCTTTTCTATGATGCATTGCTTACCTTTCTCAGCCAGTGTATAAAAATCTGACAGGTAATGATATAGGAACCTTAACAAAGAGAAAAAAATTTATACTTGTCCACCTTGGGATCTGTGGAATTAAAGACTCCTCAGCTTATGATGCAAGGCTACAATGGCATGGTGTCTGTGCACAATAATAGCTTTGGCGTAACCTTCACAGCCAGAAGACAACTGAGGGAAACTGTGCTGAAATAACCTTAAAAAGGCTGAAGTTCTGAAATGGACTTAATCAAATGAAGGAAAATACATTCAGGAGCATGTGCTGCCCCCCACATCAATAATGGCTGAACACAAAAGGAACCTACAGATGTGTTTGTTAAAGTAAGACATCTTCTAATTTAAAATGGTTAAGATGAAGCCTATTCAGTGGAATGCACAATGAGTAAGCATTTAAAAGAGAAACAAACCTCTAATTTCACATTATTTTGGTTTGTTAACATTGAAATAATTTTAATAGGAATTTAAAGCCTTTTAAAATAATTTTAAGCTATGGTTTAGCTGCGTTTTAGTTACAATTACTAGACATTGCTACTATACCTTTCAGGCAGAAATGTAAGGTAGGTTATCTGCTAATATCTTGGTGGAAAAAGATAATTTGTGCAACACTGACCCTAAGAATTTCTCAACTCAAATCTTTTGCAGGTCTGCTGACTTCTAGAAGCTTAGACAGCTCCTTACTCTTTACAGCTATTGAAAGACACAGTGGAGGTGTTTGAAAAAAAAAACAAAAAACAAACAAACACTACTATGGAGGAAAAATATATTTCAAACAAAAATAAAGCTTCTTTTTTTCATTGTACTTTCAGACCAAAATATCTTCAATTTGAAAAAAACAACCCAAATCAGGCTTGCCTGCTCCTAATTGTCTTTTAAGCAAACCAATTCCCTTAAAGTTGTCTCACTTCTTGCTATGAGTAAGCAGGAAGTTTTCATGATTTTCACTTCCTTTGAGCCTATGCAGTTCCTATTCACCTTCCGCTTTCTCTTTATTAACCACTGTCAAAACAATTTTTGAGAACAACCTAAAGAAAAAGAAAATTCTGTGTCTAAAGAAAGAAAATATCAAAAATTGGCCTTGATGCCAGTTTAAGTAGACTTCTATATCGATCTCCGATGTGTAGCAGAACTACTCTATGCTCATGTGATTCTTGTGACGTGCACACAGTTTATAGTGCTTCTAAGAATAAATTAAAAAAAAAAAAATCTTCTCAATTACTTTGTTAGCCACTTCATGATTATTTTAAGCATCCTTTTGTTTTCACAGGTTTTCTGGGAAAAACAAATTAAAATGTCCTGTTTTATCACATTGCTTGTTTTTATGTTGGGCTAGTGAGAAACAAGGTTATTCACAAGGAAAAACAGGGTGCAATGATAACAGTGGCAAAGGCCTTTGGTAGATAAACAGGGATACAGCAGAGATCTTCTACCTATTTCCACAGATGAAAAAACATAAAGTATAAATGCAGCAGGGAAAGTGAAGAACTGTACTTTTGCTTGTGGGAAAAAAAAAATCAAAATTCAAAAACTTTTTTAAAAAAGCTTAAAAACATAGCCTCAAGATTTTTCCCTCACTATGAGAAGGACATTTAGATGCTGGAGCATGTCCAGAGAAGGGCGACAAAGCCGGTGAAGGGTCTGGAGCACAATTTCTATGAGGAGCTGGGGCTTTTTAGTCTGGAGAAAGGGAGGCTGAGGGGAGACCTTGTCTCTCTCTAGAAACACCTGCAAGGAGGGTGTAGAGAGGTGGGGTTGGTCTCTTCTCTCAGGGTGCAAGCGATAAGATGATAGGAAATGGTTTCAAATTGCGCCAGGGGAGATTTAGGTTAGATTTCAGGAAAATTTTCTTTACTGAAAGGGTTGTCAAGCATTGGAACAGGCTGCCCAGGGAAGTGGTGGAGTCACCATCCCTGGAGGTATTTAAAGGTGTGTGGATATTGTGCTTGAGAACATGGTCTAGAGGTGGACTAGGCAGGGTTAGGCCATCATTGTACTCAATGCTCTTAAAGGTCTCTTCCAAGCCAAGTAATTCTGTGATTCTATGATTGTACTCTGAAAACAGAGAATGCTATCAAAACTGATTTTTTCATTCCCTCAAAATTATCTGTCAATGTACTTAACTTGGAATAAAACATTAAGTAACTATGGTCACTGGAGAAATACGGTGTCTTTCAGAACGTATTACTTTTTTAACTAAGCAATACCATTTAACTAAGGTTGTTAGTTAAATACAGCACTACTTTGAAATTTTAGAAAAGAAACCCAATTCCATTTTTTTCACCACATCAAAGCAACAATGAAACTCAGGTCTTTTTAAAATACATGAGTTGCTGTATTTCTGAAAGCAAAACAGAGGCCACAGAAATTGTGAGGAAACAGTTCCTGCACTGGTTTCCAGCTGCTCACTGAAATGCTAGCCAAGGCTGCCCGCACTAGGACCCTCAGACCCCACATCACCTCTCCCTGGCAAGTATTTCTAGGTACTCTGCTCAGAACCCCAGGCTACAGTTTCCCACTTCCCCACTCCAAAATTTTCTCATCTCTTTGCCCCTAACTGCAGGTATTTCTTCTCATATTGACTGACATCCTTTCTCATTTCAATCCCCAACTTCTCTGAACCCAGAGCCCCCTGCTCTTTTTATGCCCTGCACTCACCCTCCTCATACCTGTGTGGGAACACCTAAGTGTTTTACTTCCTTACTCCAGTCCAGCAGATACCTGCTGCTCTTCCCCTCCCCATCCTCTTGTTCTCCACATATTCAGCCTCTGCTCCTTCCCAACCCTGGCCCTAAATGGCAGAAAAAACCAATAGACACTCTAATATGATTGCTATGTAAAGAACTACATATCTAAAAAAAAACAGTCAGAGTGTAAAGGTTTATGTCATTGAAATGTTAAGCCATATTCACTTGCTTGCATGCAAAGATTTAAAAAGCAGTGGAAGACAAGTCTGTATTCCAACTCCACAAGTCACAATCCTATTATGAAATCCAAGAGATGGAGGGATGGGAATTAAAAGACTAAATGCTTCATTTTGTGGAATAATTGCTGGGGGTAACTTAGAAATGAAACTTATGTTCATATTTTAAATAAAGGTTCAGCATTCCAAAAACATTCCAGGGTAGTAAACAACTGATATGCTAAGCATCCTTGTCAGCAAAAGTTCCTAAACATCCTTTCCTTGCAATAAGTTCCAAGGCAATCTTGAAGGTTGGTAATATCAAGTGAGCTTGACATTCTAACTTTGAAATAGCACACATGGAGCATGGAATGGAGTGGAGACACAGTGGCCAGGCTCTGTGATAATACAGGAACTTGAAGGTTAAACAGAATTAACAAGCTGCATATTTGCTACCTGGAGCCAACAATCTGTCATGAATTTGACAAAATGCTGTCCATTAGTAAACTTTGCTCATTATAATGTCATTATAATACAAAACACACCTCCATCCCAAAAGCCACCCACCTCCAAGGTACACCCACTCCTCACTGAGCATGTGCTCTGAATTTTGTTGGTCTGTACCTTTTAGAGCAAAGTGAGAGAGTTTTACACCAATCCTAAGACAGGTCTGTATGACTAGAGTCACTCCACCCCAACTCAGAGATAAGAAATAGTGTAAAAACAGTGTGTGGGAGAGAGGATGTTAGGGAAGGTACCATTGCATACAACACCATCGCAGACCATTCTGAACTCTGGGATCAGTCACAGGCTGAGACTCTCTTCCCCTGCATCGGGGCAACTTTGGGTAAGATTCAGACACTTGGCCGAGCCAAGTGACTCCCCTGGAAACTTAGAAATCTCTACAGGGTTGCTGTATATCTGTTAACGCGTTAGTTGTGAAAACCCATGGTATTTACACGCACTTTGCAGACACTCATCACCAGCGATCCAAAGAATTTGTATGTCTCTTAAATAAATTACACTGCCATTAAGGCACCCATGCTAGTTCTCACTGAATGCAACCAAACTCTCTTAAGATGGCCGTGGTAGTTCAAGGAACTCAACTAGGTTGAAGGTGTATTTCCTAATTTGTAAATCCAAATTGTGATAGTTCGGTGCATGGAAAGTGACTGGACTTCTAACAATAAATGGGGCATATTGCTACCCTTAATGGGACATATTATTTCTGTGCAAACAAGGAATTGTTCATTCGAGATAGACAACAATCTGTTAGATTGACCCAAAGAGAGGAACACTGATCTCTATCCGAGGAGGTAAAGAGAACAAATGCTTCTGAGCCCGTCCTGATGCTTCCAAAAGCCCCTGCCCCAAAATTAAATCAAACATAAACAGTAAATGAGAACCTTGCATGGCCAAAATCAAGTATCTAAGCCCTGCAACCGTGAGGAAAAATGGAATTTTGTGACTGGACTGAGCTGTAAAGTCCAGGGTGTGGGCTGGAGCACTTCAGGTAAGACCCAGTCAGCAACAACTGGGTCAGAAACCAAAAGGGAATTTCCAAACTTCTTTCAGAAAGGTTGCATCAGTAAATTTCAACATTAAGGACAAAAAAATACAACAAGGAACTTCAGCAGCTCTCTGGCTGCGAGAACAGTTCCTTCATCTCAAGGGCATACCTAAGCATACAAAATGGTTACATTAACAGACCTAACACATAAGATGATAATTTTGCAAGCAAACACTAAAAAGAAAAAAGAAAAAAAAAGAATAAAGTGTGCCATCTAATTAATATGAAATAAAAATAATAAAAAAAATCTAGTGTGGGTTGTGGTTGTGGTAATCCACAATGAAAATATCCACGATTTCACCACAGAGAAGATAAAAAGCCAGTAAATACTGTTGTTTGATGCTGCACATCAAAGACATTATATGGGCTTCTACGATTATTTCAGTATACGAGTTAAGAACAAGTAAAAGTGTTATAGATCTAAATCCAAAGTACTAGACTCCTAAAATTGTAGACTGGGAGGAGCAGGCAGAGCATTATGTGTTGACAAATCTCTGTGCCATTAACATAATTTTATTATAATTTCAAAGGATTTATCAATAGACAGGACTGTCCCTACAGTCACCAATCTTAATAACATCTAAAAAGAATTCTATGATGCAATTTGCAAGACCTAAAAAAGATCCTAGAACTTCTATAATTGAAGGAGTTTAGGATGGCTGTCCACTTTTTGGGTTAGGATCCTCTTTCCAAATGTGGAACTTAACTGAGATTTATATACATTTAGCTCTTTTCCTGCAGGATCTGCTCTGCATATTTCCATGTGAGTTGAGATCCCAGTCTCAACATTTACAATAAATAAAACATGCTACATATTGCCCTGCTAAATACATAATATTCACAAATTGTAGCATATAGTTAATCTTCAGAAAAAGCATGTACAGACAGATTAAATGCCAGACACTAGAAAATAACATTTCCTACTCAGCATCTGCATAAATAATTTAACAGCACAAAGGAAGAACTTAAAAATAGTAAGCTAAACTGAAGATCCAGTAGAGATTGACTTGTAATGGTCAAATGATAGCACTTTGTAAATTCTAAACTAACATGTGGTTGCATACAAATGTTGTGCTAAGGTTCTGCTTTTGTGTCTTCCATTAAAAAAAAAAAAAATCCTGCCTAGCTTTGGATACCTCCATGGCTTTCTCCTAAACTGTACTGTTAGTGACAAGGATCCTGCAAACCCAAAAGCTTTGTGATAAGCCCCAAGTAAGTTTGCACACTGATAAATGACATAAATTTAGGGGTAAAAAAACTTAAGAGATAAGAAAAATGAGCAAACTATTTTTCTTGAGTGTACCAAATTTTCCAGAATATAATCCCAATACTGTCACCTTAATGCAATATTTAATCAGATTTCTAAAGAGAATGCTATATAAAATCACTAACAGATGACATGTATTATTCAAGAGAACATTAACAAAAAAAAAAACCAAAAGCAAAGACACCTTCCAGAAGCATTATGATTCAATATTGAATAACCACTGCTTCTTTTATATCTCCTGGCTAATATTTTTTTTTAATAAATGAGACTGGGTTCCTGGCACCTTCTATTTAAGTATTAATGCTTAACAAAAGAAGGTGTTTGTATGTCTGAAAAACAGAAATTCGGACAGGTGAGAGATAAAAATGTAAAAAGAAATACAACACCTGTTTATTTTCATGACCCTTAGCAGCATTTAAAGAAATGTATGTGTGATGCTAAACCTGGCTGGAGGCCAGGTGCACCCCCAAAGTCACTCTGTCACTGTCCATCCTCAGCTGGGCAGGGGACGGAAAATATAACCAAAGGTTTGTGAGTTGAGATAGGGACAGGGAAATCACTCTGCAACTACTGTCATGGGCAAAACAGACTCAACTCGGGAAAAATAATTTATTATAAATCAAATCACAGTAGGATACTGAGAAACAACACCAAATCTGAAACCACCTGCCTCCATCCCTTCTTCCTGGGCTCAACTTCACTTCCAATTTCTCTACCTCCTCCCTCTGAGAAGCGCAGTGGAACAGGGAATGGGGGTTGTGGTCAGTTCATCACAATTTCTCTCTGCCACTCTTTCCTCCTCAGGGGAAGAACTCCTCACACCCTTCTCCTGATTCAGTGTGGGGTCCCTCCCACAGGAGATAGTCCTCCATCAACTTCTCCAAATGAGTCCGTCCCACAGGCTGCAGTTCTTCATGAACTGCTCCAGCATGGGTCCCCGACAGGGTGCAGACCTCAGGACTAGACTGCTCCAGTGTGGGTCCCCCACAAGGTCACGAGTCCTGCCAGGAACTTGCTCCAGCATGGGTTTCCAACAGGGTCACAGCTTCCTTTGAACATATACCTACTCTTGTGTGGAGGTCTCTCCAGAGGCTGCAGATGGAATCTCTGCTCTGCCACCATCTTCCATGGGCTGCAGGGGAACAATCTGTCTCACCATGGTCTTCTCCAGGGGCTGCAGGAGAATGTCTTCTCCAGTGCCTGGATTATCTCCTTCCCCTCTTTCTTCACTGACCTGGGTAGCTGCAGAGCTGTTCTCACACATTCTCATTCTTCTCTCTGGCTGCAAATTCATCCTGATCAGGGATTTTTTTAATGGTTTTGTGTTGGAGTTGTTTCCTTTCTTTACTATGTTATCTCAGAGGCACTACCAAGGTTGCTTATGGACTTGGCCTTGGCCAGTGGCAGATCTGTCTTCAAGCTGGTTGGCACTGGCTCTGTCAGTCATGGGGGAAACATATACCAGCTTCTCTAAGAAGCTACCCCCGTAGCTCCCTCTAGCTACCAAAGCCTTGTCATACAAACCCAGAACAGTATGCTAAACACAATTTTGAGAAAAAGCAATTTTGCATTATCTGCAGATGGAGACATCTGTAATTTGCAGAATTGCTGATTACACTCAATACCTCAACTATGCATCTCTTATCTAGCAGGAAATTATCTTGTATTTACCATGAGATGGAGTAAGCAACAAATTCTTGCATGTTATCTTTGCAAACCTCTGCCAAACAAATTCTGTAAATACCCCAACAGCAGCATCACAAGCAACTGTAGTACTCCACAGCCATACACAAGTCAAACTTCTCCAGCCCTGCCAGCTGCCTGGCAAACCAGAAGAGGTCTGGCAAATTAAGTCTTCGCCAGGGTGCTACTGTCCCAAGCCAAGTAGCCACCGAGCCATCCAGTGCCCTGCGTAGTCCTGCACACAGGTCACCTGCAAGCTGGTTACCTGTTCCTTACCAGCTGCCAGGTCAGAAACAGGTAGGGCTGCCTCCCCTCTGAACCGTCGCTGACATCAGCAGGCTGTTAGATGGCTTAGCAGTGGTTAGAGATATCTTGTTTCGCTGGAGTTTCTGCAATATCTGTATTTTCTCCCTGTCAGCAGCCTGCACTCTTACAAAATGGAAATTCCCTTTTCTGATCAGATTTCATTCAATCACATTACGCAAATTTTGCTTCTGTCAAACCTCAAGTATAGAAGATCTCATTATTTGGAAACTACGAGACCAAATCCCATCAGCAAGGTAAGTGCACTTGAAACTGGGATGTTAAGGACAGAGTGATACCCTGAGCTCAACTATGTAAGAATCCCTGATGACAGTACCAACTGTAAACTTGGTGCATGTCATGAGTGAGGGCAAGGCTCTGGAGGAGGTGAAAGACACAGAAGTCCACACAGTTCTCCTTCATCCTGCCAGCCATGGGAGGGGTGCCTGAAGGAGAAGGCTCTTCCCAAGAGGGAGTCCTGTCTGCAGGACTGGTCTTACAGAACGGCCTTTAGCCTTCACAGCCATGGCACCCTCTTTGAGGAGCGAGGACTGCTGGGCAGAATCAAGATCCAATTGACAATGCTGTCAAAAAACATTATAGTTTGTTGGCGAGGCTGTGGAACCCAGACTGAATTTTCCTTAAAGCTAATATGGAAAAATAAAAGCATAGCCACTCCTGTTCCCTGATTCAGCAGATGACTGACAGCGCCAGAACAAGGGAGGGTCCAAGAGCAGGTTAGTAAGAGCAGCAACCTTTACCTATACTGGGTGAGATCTTATCTGCTTACTGCCTGGTTTCCTGCAGCTTATTTCCTGTGGTTGAGGTCACACAAACCCATGTGAGCAGCGTGAACGTCAGCTGATGGGCTTACCTGTAGAGGGAGGACCTAGGAAACCTTGGTTATGAGCGAATTGTTCATTAGGTTTAACAGCTAACCCCAAGTGCAGGTCTTCCTTCAGCCAAGGTACTCCACTCCATACAGATAGCATTTTTCATGATCCTCATTAGGACTGGGAATATAGAAGCAGACCCCTACACACAGAGATATATGAAAACAGAAGCCTATCTTTCATAGGAAGCAAGACAAAAACCTGCTTTTCTGAGAAAACTAATTCATATGAATTGTTAAATAACAAAGTTTTTATTGAAACTTCACTTCTACATAAAATAACATGGAAGTGGCTTTCTTCCATATGTAAAGAATTTTTAAACTAGCAGAAAATTTCCCATGCTGCTTTCCAATACTCTGTCCTGTCCAGACAAGACATATTCCATATTTTCATTAACAACCTGGATAAAAAAAACATCTGAAATGAAAAAAAAAATAAAAATTGTATGTTTGAAAAACTGAACAACCCTGATCAAAATTACTGAAATTTAACAGAGACAAACAGTGCTTGATAATGAGATACATTTGGGTAGTAACTGTCTAGAATAGGGATCTAGGATGAAAAAGGAAATTTAGATGCTGTTGGAAAAAAAGAAAAAAGAGGAAAGAAATTACATTTAAAGAGTAGCAAGACTGGAAATACTTGTACAACCGTTTAGAGGTGATGCTGCTGATATGGACACTTGGAAATTACTATTTTGGATTCCATGCTTGACAAATTATGTTGAGAAACTGGGAGAAGTACAGAGGAGAAAAAAATATTAAAAATTACAAGAAATCATGATAAACATGAATTTTTCAGACGGAAAAGGTAGATATAATGTTGGGGGGGTTGCATGTCCACACGAAGGAGAAAAAAAACATTTTTGTGTTTCAGATCATGAAATAAGGAAAAAGGATTTGGCACAATCAGCTCTGTCAAAGGTTTTTACAAGTGAGACACACACCTGTCAGGAGTGGTGTACGCTGATATTGTCCAAGTTGTTGACCTGACATACCACAAATAAAAACCTTTAGAACGTTAAAAGCTCCCAGACTGGAGGAGCCAGAATGGTAGGTCTGTGAGTTCATATGAAGAAAATGGCAATGGTTCTTCAGCAGTCCCACCAGTGTACAGTCAACAAACACCTGAGCTAAAGGACACCCCAAAGCATCATCAGCCTTAGCACCTGACCAGAATGTCCTACCGTACTGCCAACACCAGGCATCTGACGTGGCCTTGGTGTGGAACCGACCCATGAGCCAAGCTACCGTTAACTGCTCCAGGATCAAAGGTCTGGGTACGTAGGTCACTTTATGAAGCAGTTTAGAGTAAGGAAGACACAGAAGCATATCCCAACTCACCAGTTTCAGGTGACCTAAGTACTAAGTCCCAAACAGCACCTGTTAACTTGGGCTGCCTTCCAGCTTTGTTTCCAATTCAACGAGGAAAGACTGAAATAGAAAGGAAAATGCATTTCCAAGCCAGAACTCAAGGTTGGTAAGCAATAGAAACAAACTTGCACAGAATTACTCACTAGCGCTTATGCCCAAAGGCTTCTCTAGATCAGAGATGGCTTTGCCAGCCTTTGATCAAGCTTTTTCCTGCCCTGGATCAGCCTAGTCAGAAACACCAAAAATGCCTCAGCCAGCTGAGCTGGGGTTTCTGCCCCAGCCTCTTACTTCAGCACCCCGACCTCGGTGCAAACCAGGAGCCCAGCAACGCCTATAAAAAGGCCCGTTTGGCTCCACTCTCATTTTCCCAGCCCCTACCCGCAAGGCAACCTTCTTCCCCCTAAGTGCGGAGCCGCGGATGGAAGCCACTGCACCCCGTACCCCTTTCAGCCCCGACGGGACCCCAGCCTCCCGGGACGGGAGCGCCCTGCTGCTTATGCCTCCCACCAAAGCGAAGGACAAACAGCTGCTCCAGGCCCCGGCAGCCCGTTAGAGCGGGCGAGAGAGGGAGACCGGGCCACACAACCCGTCCCCAGCTCAGCCAAAACCGACACTTCCCGTTAGAGAGGGCGAGAGAGGGAGACCGGGCCACACAACCCGTCCCCAGCTCAGTCAAAGCCGGCACTTCCCTCCACTCCGCCGCCTCCAACCCCCCGCAGCCCCCCTCAGAGCGGCGGAGGGACTGGGCGGGGCCTCAGCCGTAGCCCCACCCCCCGCGCCTTCACGCGCGCCCCGGGCCAAGCGGCTGCCTCAGCACTTCCGGGTCGGGGGCGGGGCGAGGTGGTGGGTGCGTGACGTTGCCGGAGGGGTCCGGGGCCGCTCGGCGCCTGTTATTGTTCTCGCCGCCCGCTCTTCCCGCCGCCGCGTCTGCCTTTCCCGGCGCATCGGGAGGGCAGCAGCGACTGAGCGAGCCCGCACGGGCGGAGGGAGGTAGGAGGGAGGGAGCGAGCGAGCGGGCGGGCGGTGCCCGCGGAGCTGCCCGGC
>VXBZ01009841.1:52757-64779 GCA_013399135.1 Heliornis fulica | reverse complement strand
GCGAGCCCTGACAGCAGGGGCGGGGGTAGAGCGCGCGCGTCGCTCAGGAGCGAGCGGGAGCCGGGGAGCGACGAGCCGGGCGGCCATGGCCTACGCGTATCTCTTCAAGTACATCATCATCGGGGACACAGGTGAGCGCTGGGGCGCCTAGGCCAGGCCACCGCAGGAGCGGTGAGCAAGGCCCGGCTCCCCGCTCCCATTTCCGCAGTGCTGGCGGCGTCGACGTGGTGGCTCTGCGCGAAGAGGCGGGTCCCCCCTCCCCCCGCCCCANCCCCCGCCTCTGCGCTGGGCCCCGCCCGGGGCCTCGGCCTGCTTCTCGGCAGCTCCGCACCCGGCGGCCTTGGGCCCAGCACCGGGCCTGGAAGCCTGACAGCCGTCTCTGGGCTTGGCTGACAGGCCGCGGGCCAGGTTGGGCTGTGTCACGCCGTCAGGCTGCGGCATCCGAGCCGCGAAAGGGGGCGGAGGGGAGTGAGGAAGCGCTGACACCGTCAAACTTGTTCAGGGTAGTGCCCCTTATTTGCACCCCCAGAAGAGTGAGGCACTACATGCCATCCCGCAGTTCTGTGCTGAGGCCAAGATCGCAGCCGTGAGGTACCTCACGCTCAGGCTGTGAGGATGGCCTTTCCAGCCCCAGCTAGAGGTGCTCTAGTGAACTGTCAAAAGTGTCCATACGTGCTGTGGAAAGAAAACTAAAAGAGCTGCCTCTCCTCTTCTAATGTATGGGATTTATTTTGTTTTTACTACTGCTTTTCTGGGTATTTCAAGCTGCTTCTGTGGTCGCTTTGATTCTTCACCCATTTGCCTGCCACTTCTTAAAAAAAACCCGAACTTGTTCCATTCTATTTATTATTGGCTGCTATGTAACAAATAATGTTTACAAATAGTGCAGACATAATTATGTGTGGATAGGAATTGCTGTTTGAAGCCCCTTGCCAATATATTCCATGTTTCCCCAGCATAGTGTGGATATAAGCAGCATACTTTCATCAAACTGTTGTCAGGACAAGGTAAAACATAGTTAATGATTGTGCCTGTGTATTGTGCATATTTTTTCTTGTTTTCATCATACCTGAATAATTGTCTTCTTTAATGAGGTTGATGTCACAGACGATGCGGTACCTGTCGCTATACAGGCTGTTTTAGGGATACTTGCATAATTATACTTCATACACATGAACCAAATTATCTGTTGCTTGAGTGTAATTATACACTACAGGTGCATTACATACAAGGTTGTTGAATACACTGGATGCAGCTACTATGTGGTTTTTTTAAAAAGTTTTTTTGTAAGCCTACATTTAAACTCAGGAAGCACTTTTAGATTACTGCAGTAGCAGCTGTATTACAAAAAAGTCTTAAGAAACGTATCACAGCTATAATGACTGTGTTGGAAGCATTAGGCTGTACATTATAAGTGAAAATTCTGGTTTTCTGTCAGTGTTTAGGTGTGTGACAGTTCATCAAACCAGAGCACATGAGACTATTTGAGCAGACTTGAGGAAAGTAAGAAGAGGTTTGTCTGCACATGGTGATGCAAAATGGTAGTGCAGAATTCAGAACGAAGCTGCTTCAAAACAGATGACCAATTCTAATGCATCTCTAAAAATTGTAAGTCTTAAAGTGCTAGGGATGGCAGCAAGTGATTAGTTTGGCACATTGGATAGTGATTAAATTTTTACAGTGAGGTAGAAGTATCTTCAGTGTAGTAGTGTGTGCTGCATATTTCAGAACTGTGAAATTCAGAATGGATGTTTGTTGCTTCTGAAGTTGTTTCAGCTGCCTAAGACCTCTCTAGCTGTGAGAGTTGTGACAGAAGGGAAACACAGAGAGAAAAACAGCTCACAAGTTGTTTGGGTTTAGGGTTATTTTTGTTTGTTTTACTGTTTGGTTTTTTTTTAAATAATTTCCTGTGGTTTTATTAAGAGTAGCTACAGGAAGCTCATTAAAACTACTGCAACAATCTGTTCTTGAAGTGAATTACAATGCCAGTAGTGGTAAGTTGGTTTTGCTTTTATTTAGATCTTTTGATGAGCCTTTTAAATATTCTAATATAGCTAGTACTGAAAAGCCAATTTATGTTGTGCACAGCCATTTGTTGGCAAAATAACTGATGTTTCAGGTGTTGTTACTCTTCTCGGATGAAGGCAGTTGAACTCACAGCTCTGCTGAGGGAAGTTAAGTGGATCATGACAGGCCTCTCCAGTTCCAGTGATGGTCTGCCACAGCATCCCAACCAGTGAGGATGTACCAGTGGCCTTGCAGGCCATGTAGTTGTCATAACAATCATCAAATTTATTTCTGGGACTTGATATTGAGTCACCAGCTGCCTGGTGACTCAGCAATTAGTTGTAAACAAACTGTAAGATGGCATCAGCTGTGGACAGATGTTAACATTTAGCTCATCTTCCTTTCCAGCACTACAAAGTAAAGTTGGTTATGCAAGTCACAAACAAATCAGTGAAAAACCCTTGCAGTTTTACAGGACACTTGCATGTGTCTTCTCTGAATCAAGATTCCACATGTTCTCATCTCCTTAAAGACAGGAATTCAGTGTGACCTCAGTTTCTTAAAATGACAGCCACAGAAACTTGCTGTGCAAGACTGCTTTTTGCTCAACAGCTCTTGTCTCCTTGCATTCCTATCTTCATTCGTCATTGACATCCACTGACTTTTTATTTTACTGGTACTTCAGTGACTTTATGTACATGAGTTTGATTCTATTCTGGTTGTTATATATTCTATATTTATAGTTTTGCCTGTGTAGTTTAGCTAGCTTTCTGTAGTGGGAGAAACCTGAAATATCATGGCTGCCTTTCAGGTATTCAAATAACATTGTTAAAAATCTGCATGGTTCTTATGTTGTATCAGTTGCTGTGGAGTTTCACGCAATACTGACTGCTGTGAGTTAGCCAGGAAAAATCTTTTGATCTGGGTATTTCCAAAACATTATAGGAGTTTGCAGATAGTTTTAAAAGCATATGGAGTTTGTTCTGCTTCAAGCTGCAAGACCTTTGCCTTGGTGGATTGATAGTGTCTATTTTATTTTAATTGCCAGTGGGAATTGGTGTGCTAATCCACTCTTTTCTGCATATGTGCTTTTGGCCACCAGTGAAGGTGAACTTTGATCTAATCCAGGATGAACACTTAGCACACAAGTGTTGCTTGTTTCTACAGTTGGTGAATGAAAGCTTTTTTTGCTTTTTTTTTTTTCTGTATGATGGGGAAATGTTTTCAGTATCAGCAGTGTACCACATGGGAATAAACTTAGGGTGATAACTTGAGATTTTTGTGAAGACTAGAGCTGGATTTTTTTTTCCCAGAATATTTAATATGCTTTAAATGAGACTTTATTATATTAGGGCATTTTTATCGGATTCCACCGGATAATGCTTCTGAAGTCCAGGATTTGGACTTGATGATCCATATGGGTCCTTTCCAACTCATGAGATTCTGTGGTTCTGTGAACTTTAGAGTACAGTGTCCTGAAATACCAGCTTTGCAGCAGTCAGATTTCTTGCCACCAATGTAATTTGTCAGTTGTATCCCCTTTAAATGTCTCTCAATGGCCAGTATTGCTGGATATTCCATGAGCAGATCTGTCTTTAGTTTTCTTGAATGTGTTAGTTCAGCGGCCCTCAGAGCTTCTTGCATAGTGAACTTCTACTTGCCTTTGAGTTTCAGCAGCTGGTTATAAGCTGATGAGATCCCAAAGCTATTAGGGTAAGATGTTAAAAGTATTAGTTGCTTGGTGATCTAATTTTCATTACCCTTTGTCTAATCAGTGATTTCAGTTGTCTAGGAAATTCTCAAATGTTGAAATTAAGCAGCTGAATTGGCTTTATTTCTCAGTCTTGCTTGTGAAATATTTCGAGTGTCCGGGCACTGTGTTCTGGAACAGCAGCTGTTAGCAGCTAGCAGTGTGCATCATCAGAGCCTATTGCCCTTATTTTCTGTGAGTGTGTAACAATACTTCTTAATGTGTCTTCCCACCATTAGAGCTGGTAGTAACACCACATGATAGTTTGAGAACTTGTTAATACTGAAAATCAGAGTAATGATCTGTAATACTTCCTGCTTTGAGACCTTTCTGATGATAACTTGATCCCTAATAAGCTTATATTAGGCATTTTATACCTTAGCCTCTTAAAAGTAGTTAACTAGAAATTGGAACTGTAAGTAGATACCTATGTAGATGGCTTCATGAGATAGTAATTATGATTGGGATTGTACTAATCCTAGCCTTTAGTTAGCCATTTACNCCCCCCCAAAGGAAACAACTCACAAAAATACCCCAACACATACCCACCCTTGATTAAAGCCATGCTTGTATGAATGGCTAACAGTTTAAGTCTTCTGTGATCATCTATGTCACGAAGAGGTTTTCTGCAGTCTGATGTAGTTTAATTCTGTTTGGAAATTCTCTTTATTTATTTTTAAAATTAGCAGAATAGCAATTGGTAGTACCATACTACATGAAATGTGATAAACTTGAACAGCTCCATTCAGTTTATAAATCTGCAGTTTTTATATAGACAGTAAAACTTAAATAAATTACTTCAGATATGCTGTTGTAAGTAATTTGCAGCAATATTTATTTAAATATTGAAACTGAATCAGCTTTAAAACAGTTAATCTGTTTTTATGATGCTTTTTCCCAATTTGGAGGTGTTTTTTCTTTCCTTGTCCATGCTGTAATTGGTATGTGAAGTCCATTTGCTCTATAACTATCAGTTTGGAAAGGAAGGATAGTGGGAATGAGCTGTGGCCTGTGTTAAGAAACAGGCTTATGGAACATCTGGAAGCTGTACAGACTGTGGGGCCACGGTCGGAACCCTTAAAGGAGCCTGTAAGCCAGGTTAGAGGCACTTACATTGTGACACTTGCACCATTTAATTACCTGTTTTAAATCTGAGGGTTTTAGAAATGTGTTCTTTGAGATTTGTCCATTGTTTGAGACTATCCTTACTTTATTTAAAGTTTTACTTCTGTCGTTTTCTAAAAGGGGTCAAGTGAAGCAGGAAGCTTGTTGGTATCAGTGCTTTGGTATCATGGACATCCAAGCTGACTGAGTTGATTGCATAAAAGGTGGAAGTTTTGCTCCCTTGCCATGTGGCAACTTCAGTAGTCTACTATAAGCTGAATCAAACCACTAATGTAAAAAAAATACCCACTTTTGTGGTTACCTTTGTACTTAGGAGCTGAATCAGCTGAGGTGGCCTAGGGAAATGGTTTCCCAGTTCTGGAGTACTTTCAAGGGACTTAACTGGACCTAAGAGGATTGGTGAGAGGAAGGTATCTGAAGGGGAGTAAGCCTTCATTTCTGTGGGTGCTGAACTGATGTATCACCTTGCCTTGTGAAGCAACAAGAAAAATATAGCTCTGCAAGATAGCTGAGTTAATCCAATGCTTATCTGCTGCCAAGATGGTTGGACCTGGTTACAGCTCATTGTCTCAGCTCTCAAGTTATTAGCTGTCAGCATCAGTGCTTGTCTGATCCTTCAAAGAGACAGTTCAGCACAAAGATGACTTTCAAAACCAAACAAATATCAGGTCAGAAGAGAGCCGTTTTGAGTAAGGTGGTAGAACCATGTGGGAAGGAGTAAGTCTACCAATCAGAGGCAGCCAGCAGGTTAATTAAAGGCATTTGCCTTTAGGATTCAGTTTTGATACTCAAGATGGTATGATTGATAATGTAGTTCTGTCACCTTACTTGGGCTATTATAATGCTTATGTGAATAAGTGAGGAAACTATCTTAGCACACCACACCCCCCTTTATTTTTTTAAGGGGAATTTTTAGTTTTGAATCAGATCAGCTTTCTAAGACAAACATAATTGGAGTGAACAGGACTGCAGCAGTTGGTTAAATTGGATTAAGTGGTTGTGAATCCTTTTCTTCTATCTTGAATCTGACAGTTTTCCTCATGTTGACAGTAGTGCACCTCTGACTTCACAGCTGACAGCTGAACTTTCCTTGCCCTGTGTTGTGGTTTAACCTTGTCTGGATGCCAGATTCCCACCAAGTTACTCTCATTCCCCTCTTCAGTAGGACATAAAAGAGAGAAAATAAGATGAGGGGACAGGGAGGGCCATACACAAAACTAAACAATAAACTAAATACAAGCACAAATACCCATATGGGTCAAGATAAAAGCAGTTTAAGGAAGCAAAAGGCCATGCATGGAAGCGAAGAAAAACCAGAAGATTTATTGTCTTCTTCCCATCAGCAGGTGATGTCTGGCCACTTCCCAGTAAGCAGGGCTTCAGTGCTCATAGGAAGGCAAATGTTATAAATAATTAACGCCCCCCTTTCCTCCTCCTTTCTCTCAGCTTTTATTGCTGAGCAGACCATATGGTATGGGATGTCCCTTTGGTCAGCTGGTGTCAGCCGTCCTGGCTATGTCTCCTCCCAAGGTCTTGCCCAGCCCCAGTCTAGGGGTGATGGTGGAATGTTGGAGAGGCAGCCTTGATGTGTGCCCAGCCAAAACACTGGTGTGTTACCAACACCTTGCTAGCTACCAGTGCACAGCACTGTGAGGGCTGCTGCGGGGAAAATGAATGCCATCTCATCCAGACTCTACACATGCTGTTCATAGGGAGACACAGGAACTGTAAGGTGAGAAGGAAGGAAGTCAGCTCTTACAGCTGGGCCAGTTAAATGGCTCTTGATATCTGTGCTGTGGTTCCATAGCTGCTCGTTAAAGTAGTGAGAGTGTAGCTGTTTGATGAAAAGAACCCTTCCCACTGCTGTGTATTGTGTAGCCCTAGCCTCATGAATGTACTAGAGTTTTGGGTGACTAGTTTTATGCTGAATCCATTCCTTGATTAGCTCACTGCATACTCTCATGAGTGAGAAGGGAGAGATTAGCTGTACCACTTAGTTGTTCTGGCTTGCTGAACAGTGAAATGAATGCCAGTGTTGTTAATAAAGGAGGTGTTGGAGCATGGTTGTGCTAAGGTGGACAATAGCAAAGTTCTGGGAACTCTTTGCCTTGGGAAATTAACTGCAGAGCAGCACCTAGATGAAGAGGAAAGCAAGGAGTTTGGAGAACCACCTTGGGCTGATAGAGTAGAATTCAGAGACAGAAGGTCCAACTGCTGGACCATTGTTTGGGTACTGAGAAGTGATGAGAGATCCTGGAACAGGCACTTGCAGAGATGCATGTGGCTGCCCTCTAAGCATATAACCCATTGTTTTAATTTGTGCCTAAGCAAGAGCTTTTGTTTACTGCATATGTTGAAGTGTATCCAAGCTCTGCTCACTTCTTGTTTTAAGATACAAAGATTTTTCCTCTGGGGGTGGTTTATTTGAAGCTATATTAAAGTAATTGTGGCAGTAAAATGGAAAATGAGTTAATAAACAACTGAATCTCTCCCTTTTGTGTTCTACAATTGACTATCATAAGACATTCAAATACTTTTCCCAGAGTGTCTGCTTCGTTTCAGTTATAACACGTGCAGTGCTAAGTGAACAAGATAGGTGGTAAACAGTCAATTTGCTCTTAGAATTAACTGGTGTAGTTACTTTAAATGGTTTGTATGCCATGGAATTAGCTGCCATGTAACTGTTAACTGATCTTTGGAGCATCTATTTAGGCAGGAGTGGCTGGAGAGCAGCCTGGTGGAAAGGGACCTGAGTGTGTTGGTTGACAGCTGCCTAAACATGAGCCAGCAGTGTGCCCAGGTGGCCAAGAGGGCCAATGGCATCCTGGCTTGTATCAGGAACGGTGTGGCCAGCAGGACCAGGGAGGTGATTATCCCCCTGTATTCTGCACTGGTGAGGCCTCACCTCGAGTACTGTGTTCAGTTTTGGGCCCCTCACTTCAAGAAGGATGTTGAGGTTCTGGAGCGTGTCCAGAGAAGGGCAACGAGGATGGTGAAGGGTCTGGAGAACAGGCCCTACGAGGAGCGGCTGAGGGAGCTGGGGTTGTTTAGTTTGGAAAAGAGGAGACTGAGGGGAGACCTTATTGCTCTCTACAAACACCTGAAAGGAGGTTGCAGTGAGGTGGGGGTTGGTGTCTTCTCCCCAGTAACAGGCGACAGAACTCGAGGTAATGGCCTCAAGCTGCGCCAGGGAAAATTTAGGTTGGATATTAGGAAGAACTTCTTTACTGAAAGAGTCATCAAGCACTGGAACAGTCTACCCAGGGAGGTGGTTGAGTCCCCATCTCTTGAGGTGTTTAAAAGACGGGTAGATGCAGTGCTTGAGCACATGGTCTAAGGGTAGACTTGGTGGCGGTAGGTTAATGGTTGGACTGGATGATCTTAGGGGTCGTTTCCAGCCTTAAAAATTCTATGATTCTATGTCACAGGGTGGTAAACTGCTTGGGAGTTCATACACAGCTCCTGGTCCTGTACAGGCTCTTGGCTGTGTATGTGAGAGGTGGCACAGTCTGCTCAGGCTCTGGAAAAGAATGGGCCACAAGATCTTAGGAGGCACTACAGCTTTATTTGAAACCTTTTGAACTTCAGTCAACAACAGTACAAAACTTGGGGATTTCCAGACTTTTTTTTTTCCAAGTCTGAAGTAGCAGAGAGAGCACTAAACAGAAACTAGTTATTTATTGTGTTTCTCTCTGTGAACCCATAGGCTTACTTCAGAAAAGCCTGCTAGGTAGAAATAACTAGTGGTGCAGTCACCATGTGCCAGCTTGAGACCGTTTGCATCAAAAGGGCTGTGCTTGTCTGTCATGTTTGCTGTCCTGATGCTAGTGTTTGTTTTGAACCAATAAGTTGATTGCCAGCCATATAAGAAAAAAATACCATATTCCTTTTTAAGAATTAGTGCTGGGAAGCCTAATCAAGTGTCACTTTATTTTTAGTAAGATTTATGCAGAAATATTGGATAATTTTGTGGTTCTAGTTTATCCAATGATACTGAAATACCTTCATATAAGGTTTATGGCAAAAGTAATGTGCTATTTCTGGTGTGATTTATAGGTTGTTTTTGTAAGTGGGATGGTGATTATGTTCTGCAGTGGGCAGCTGTATTTCAGTGGTGGTATAAAAGTTATCTGCATAAGCAAATGGTATTCTGTGAGTAGAAGAATGTTTAATATTTTGTAACATTCCTTAGAGACTTGTGTTCTCTGTCCCTACAGCTCCAGCATTCCAGAGCTATTTGTTGGATAAAATCCGTACCTGCTTCCAAGCTGCTTGTGTTCTGAGAGCTTACTATCATAAGCTGGAGAGCTACAGAAGCTCTGTTAAGGTTGATGCTGCAGACTTTGCCTTGGGCTGTAGATTCATGCCACTCTAAACTGTTGATCTGCTGGAGGCTGCATTTCTCTTCCCTCATTTGAACTAACTTTCCTGCTTCTCTGACCTTGCATTAAGCCATTTCTGTTTGCTTTGTCACCCTTCTTGTCAGGGTAGTGTGCTTGCCAGGCATACAACAAATGGCCTGATGAGTTCTTGAAGCAGTATGGAGAAAGGGGCATGAATGTGCTGTAGGGAAAGGGAGTAGGGATAGTGGCACCAACGGCTCAGGCTGATGGAAGTGCTGCATCCGTTGGGATACTACTCTGTGTCATCAGTTTGTCCCAAAATGGGTTGTGACAAAACTAAGTGTAACTCTCCTATTTGTTTTTGGTTTGATTGAAACCAGCCACTGGTCTTAGCTTTATAAGACCAGAATGATGGGTGGGCAATGATTACAATTATTTAGGCTTGGTTTCTTCATGAAACCATACTAAAAAAATTTGAGATGCTGAATGTAGTAGCAGAAAGATAAATGTCACTATATGCAACTTTGTTATGCATATCTTGTGTCTTGCAGTATGGTTCTTTATCCATTTGCTGTCTTCCATTACCCTTTATGCCACTTCTGATCAGCTTTTTCTGATCTCTGATATGTCACTAAAATAGCCTTATCTTGTTGTATAAATAAAGCAGAGTACATCAGGAACATCGATGTTACAGTATTCTACATTATGTGATACAGTTCAGAGTTTAAATGTGTGTAAGCCAAATGTATGACTGTCAAGTTTTAAAGGGCTGAAATCAAGAAATTTGACTGGACGGAACAGGAAGACACACACCTCCACTGTCCATGTAAAAGAGCAAGGAAAAATTAACTGAAGAAAGTATCTTTATAAACCTTAGTTTGACTACTGCTAACTTCGTTAACATGTGAAGGCACAGGAAAGTAAAAGAAATGGCCTGTTTGCTGACCAGTGTCCATGTAAGGTGATGTAGTTAATGGATTTGGATCAGAAATCAGGGTGTCTGAGGGGGACAGTGTGTTGTCTAGCTATAATGTGAGCTTAACTGTTGCCAGTTCTGCTTGGCTTTTTTTTTTTTTTTTTGGCTACTGGGAACCAGTGGGCAGTAGCAGATAGTGGTTGTAAGCAGTCATATATGTACTGGTGTTACCTCAGCTGATAAATTAGGAGATAGGTGGGAGTTGGATGCTATTGAGGATCTAGCTAGCTTGGAATAATGCTGAAAATACTAAAGGGGAAGCAGAGTTGTGAAGAGCGGCAAGACCTGTAGTTGCTGTGGAAAGAAGGTGTGATATCAAATGATACTTTGAAGGTCTGTTGTGAAGCTCTTCTCTACTTAATTTTAAAGGCAGAACTACTTTTTCAAAAGAAAATTATTTTTTGTACAATTTTTGAAAATAACTGATTTATGGTCTTGGAACTTTGAAAGCTGTTATGAAAAAGTTGCATATGTTTCAATGTTTAAAACTTCCTAGAACTTAAGGCACTACACTTCAACTACAGTGTATGTGACATTTAATTTTTACTGTTTCTTACCAGATTTATTTTAATTCTCTTAACTTTTTTTTTTTAGGTGTTGGGAAATCATGTTTATTGTTACAGTTTACAGATAAGCGGTTTCAACCAGTCCACGATCTCACTATTGGTAAGTCCTGTTTTGTTCCCCACAACACTAATGGTTAAGCTGCTTGGGTACCTCAGCATGCATTTATGAATTTATTGTGCTGCAGTAGTGAAGGATTTGTACTGTATTGAAGTAGTAGCTAGTCTTTATGTGGTGAATATTTAAGTAACAAAGCCAAATGGAAGCCTCTCTTTTTTTTTCTCATTTCTGAGCTAATTAAAAAAAAAACTGAACATAGCTATGTAGTATGTCACTGTCTCTTTAGAGAAACTAAAAGCTGGGCATGGAATCAGAATTGGCCAAGCTTGACATACATTGGTGGTGCTGCAAATGGCAGATTTTTCTCTTTAAGGGGTAGAATATTAGCCTAGCCACAGAACAGATAAAATAAAGTGAAATTAACCTTAAAGGTGAATAAACAAATTTACTATTTGGGAAGGTTAACTTCTGGATAGAGGATTGAAGTGTGAAGATACTTCCTGTTTGGAAGGGATGAGTTGGGGTTTCAGACTCCTCAATTTAACCAAGGGAGAACGTTTCTCCCTGGTACCCATAGAGAAATGCATAAAGAATGTGGGTTCAAAATCATATAGAAGTGCCTACGCAGGTTGAGATAAGATGGGTTGATGTTACGTAATGCATTTCCAGTTGATGATGTTAAAACTCCCAAGAATCTGTAGATTAAATAAAGGATTGTGTTCATAGCCAAAGTCTTTCAATATGAAATGATTTAGCCTGTAGGACTGCAGATTCTGTTCCTGCTGTGAGTGTCTCAGGAGAGAGGAGAAGAGAAAGTGAAATTGGACATGAGAAAGACAGACATTTCAACTAGAGTTGTGCAAAATTCAGCACCAAATTTGGGTATAGCTAGACTAAAACGTTATCTCTAAAATTTAAGAAATTCAGAATGAAAACAAGGTATTGGAGACCAAGAAAGATAGAATATATAGAAAGAGGTGTTCTAGTTTTGAGCTACATTCAGAATTACACATAATCTTACTCTAAAAGAACTAAAAGAAAAGATGCAAATTCTGTCTCAGTCTATTTTTCATTTGGGAATTAAGTATCTGTTACTAGAAGAAATGGAGTGAGGGAGAAGCTGTATGATGCAGTTGAGGTAACAAAACCCTAAAAACAGAGCAGCAAAACCCACACACACTCAAACCCTGCCCCCCC
>VXBZ01009841.1:15256-52734 GCA_013399135.1 Heliornis fulica | reverse complement strand
CACAAACAAAAAAAGCCACCCCAAACAAACAGCCCCGCACTTGTAAGCATATAGGGATAACAAAAGCTGCTGTAAACATTCTGCTTGGTTTGCTCATTGCTCTTGGGACATGCCCTTACTGTAAAGCCCAACAGCTTCTGTTCCATCCTTAAGAAAACAAATACACCACCAAACACTTGTGTTGGTGTTGTATCAAATTCAGAATTTTCTCTCGGTGAATACTTTGATGGAACAGTATATATTCCTCTGATTTTTCTATGGGGTTGTGTGTAGAAAGTAAACGTTTGAATTTATTGCTGGATTTAAATCAGCACCTTGATATCTGCATTTTGAGATCAAGTAATTTTTACAGTGTTGACATAATGTAGTAGTCCAAGGACCTTCCCCGGCTTTGCAGTCAACTTCAGAGCGTTGCCATTGATCTGCTTCCTTGTTTCCATACAGTTAGAGCAAGCTATTTGGATGCTAAGGAGAACAGTGTTCTAAGGCCCACGGCTTTTATTTGGCTACCATATCCTGGGGAGGAGAGGGGGAGTGGTTCCTCCCTGTCCCTTTCTCCAGAAGTAGTTCTGTTGAAGGCAGTGCTGCCCCTCAAAATACCCCACACAAGCTTTAAAAAGAGACATTTGGAAGACTTCAGTCCAAATCTAGACAGTGACCAAGTTTATCTATGTGTTGAGGTTTGTTTTTTTTTTCCTGAGGTAATTGATATGTGAGGCATAGATTAATGGAAACTTGATAGCCTTTAAATATGTCCACTGTCTTCTGGGCATTGTAGTAATAACTCAGTTTATGCATAATGTACTGTTAATAATTTTAAAATTGGTTTAAAATATTGCCCAGTGAAAAAAAAAATTATCACTTTGTTTATTTGAAACATTAATATTTTTCCTTCACTTACTAAATTTGATCATTAGCTAGAATTTTGGAAGGACTTTTCATGAAGACAGATGAATTTTAATGAATGCAGTAATAAAATTTGTTGTGTTGAAGGTGACAATATATGCTCACTTAATAGAAAAGTTTTATCGATAAATTTGTTTAATTTCTCCTAAACTGGCCTAAGTTTCTCATTAGTAGAGTTGTAAAATAACTGACTCTTCCCTTTCCTGTTTGCATGCAAATGGATGTTTTTCTCCCTCTGATCTAGAACTAGCAGCATTGTTTTGAAAACTTTGTTGGAAGTACCTCCTTGACACTTAGTCTAATTAATGCATTTTTTAAAAAGCACTTGGAAAGTAAGTTTTATTCCTTCTGGAAAACTTTCCAGATCTTTCAAGCAGCTGGAAAATTAAGTAAAAGCACATGGTGAAAAGAGATTTCCCTTCAAATACGGTGTTGAGAGACCTTAATTTATGCTCATTCATGTGAATGTAAGGAAAAGCTTTTTCCCTGTGAGGGTGACGGAGCACTGGGACAGGCTGTCCAGAGAGGTTGTGGAGTCTCCTTCTCTGGAGACGTTCAAGACCAATCTGGACACATTCCTGTGTGATCTACTCTAGGTGATCCAGCTCCTAATGTTCTATGATTTTGTGCTTTCAGAGTACTTGACATTCTTCTTTCTGATATAGGCTAATAATGTAATCTTTTGTACAATGTATCCAGGTGTAGAATTTGGGGCTCGAATGATAACTATTGATGGAAAACAGATAAAGCTTCAGATATGGGATACGGTAAGTAATAAATCATAGTCATTGCTTAAACATATAACTTCACTAGCTTTCCCTTTGCTGAGATCACTCTCATCAGCACCCATCTGAGACTGTGTACTTTGTCTTGCAGTTTTCTTTGGTTTCTGTGAAGCTTAAAATTTTGATAAAAATTCCTTTTACAGTGGATGTATTCTCAAAACAGTGCAATTTTCTAGTGTTTGCACTGTAGCTTCCTCAAGTAATGCTTCTTTCAGATTTGTAAGATTGGGATTTGTGCTGGGAAAGTTTTCACCAAGTTCCCAGTATTAATGGAACTTAGATTTCTCTAGTCTTTCTCTGAGTCATGTAAGTCTAGTTAATATAACATCCAATTTGGAAGCTGTGATATGTCTACTAGCTTTAATCAAGAATTCCCTAGAGGAAATGGTTATGCTTCTAATGTAAAAGGTAAGGCTTGTTGTTTCATAGAAGTCTTTGAAGCTGATTTCAGCAACAGAGAAGTAAAAGCTTAAAGTTTCAAAAAGCCTGTCAAAAAGACACTGACTCTTTTGGGCAGGTTCAGGTTAAGAGCATACCTTAGCAGAGTCAGCTGGGAGTTTTTTGTTAGTCACTTTAGTATAGGACAGTCAGCCTCAGTGTCTGCACTTGTGATGTAAGGGCTTTACAATGCTTGTACTGATGGCTGCGTCTTTCAGAGGTGCTTAACTAAGGCAGGGGTGTCTTGTTTCCTTTTCCAAAAGCATTTTAGGATACCTTTGGAAACGTGAGCCATAGCCTCATGTATGTGCTCTGTTTTGGTACAGCAGATCAATGAAGGCAGGTATATTCATATATGAATGCCTCATACAATGAAAACAAATACAGTATTTTAGTTAACTTTGTAGACAGGGTCTAAATACTCATTGTACAATTAATTACTCAAAATGGCCTCTAACACCCATGCCTCCTTTTAAGTCCTTCATGGAGGAAAGTTATGGAAGAATATGGTAAGATAATCCTTACTTAAGCTTTTTCTGGCCTGGGTGATTTTTACCAGAATAATGGTGGTTTGCTAACTGCTGAGGTGGCTGCTAAGTTCACTTGACAAGTAAATCTCTGCACATCTTCTGAACGTCTTCAGAAGCAGACTTTTGATATGTAGTGTGACTGCCTGAGAACATTGTGCCTTGTTTATTAAAATTGGGACGGATTCTTTGTACACAAAACTACAGATTTTGCTACCAGTGCAGTCACTATCTTTTGTTGGCTTCTAAATTGATTTTGATAATGTGCCATTATCTGCTGCTTGAATTCAAGTAAACAGTAATGATTTTTAGAAAAGAATGTATTTTTCTTGGTGTTTTTGACTCAGTGGCTCTGTGCAGTTTGTATTGTTTCTTTGAATGCTTGCAAATTATCCAGTAACCAAAACATAATCCAAAGAAAATCCTTTTAAAACTCTTTTTGGGCAGGGCTTTCATCTGGCAAGGTTAAGTAGATCATACATAAATTAAAAATATTCATTGAAAGCTTTTGTATGCAACTTGCATTGTAGTTAATTATTAATAAGTTGTGAGCAATGAATGACTTAATGTATTTGCTATAGTTAAATTTTAAAAATCTTAAATATGATTTTTAAAACACAGGATATTTTGGTTATGATCCAATCTTGGCTTGTAAGTGTATCTAAATTCCACTGTCTCCATTCTGATCTTGGGTGCAAAGGTATTGAATAGCAAGATAAGAAATACGATGAGGTAATTGTCGAGATGTTTTACTTATGAGCGTTAAGGTACACAAAGATAAGCTCACATAATGACCAAGGTTATCATGTCTGTACAGTGTATCTGTGTTGGGCATCTCCTGATTTTCGTTTAGCATCAGTAACAAGTAGTTACTGATAGGTTTTGCTATACCCATATTTATTAAGCTGTAACAGTTTTTGAGGTTTAGCTTTTACCCTTACTATAAAGGCAACAGGTAAAACGACTTTAATGGCGTTAGTTGCAGCACTAGCACTTCTCTGATTTAGTGCTAGCCTTAGATACTTGCTTTTAGTCCATCATTGAACAGGAAGCATGTTGATCAGAGACATAAGAAATGGAAATCTTGATAAAACTTGTTTTCACTTGTTACTGATGAATGAGGACTTGCTTTATGAAGAGAATCACGCTTTAATGCAGATTTTTTCTGACCAGATATTTCTATGCAAGGGTGCTTGGTTTATGTTGTCTTCAGCAGCTCACTGCCAAGGAAAGATATATTTTAGCAGGAATAGGTAGAAGGTGTAGCATATGTCATACCTTGCAGGAGCAGCTGAGGCTGACATTGTTGCATGTCTGAGGATCCATTTGTGTGTTCATCTTAACTCAAGAAAATTTCACTTTTTCATTAGCGTCTTAGTTTCAGAAGTGTGTTAGAGAAGTTAGCTTTGCTTACTGCAGGCTGTACTGTTATGTGGGAGTAGGCAAACTGAATTCCTTTTGGATGAGGCCAAACTGAAAGATGCTAAAGGAATGCATATATGACCATTAGAAATTGTAGCCCAGTATTTGGTCCTGTGAGCTTGTAGACTGGTCAAACCAGTCTGATGAAAGGAAAAAAACACAACCCCAAACCACTTAAGCACGCAAAGAATAACCCCTATAAAAACAAACAACAACCCCATATTCCATGAAAGATATTCAGTGTGGCCCCTGCATGCTTATTGTTGTGTTGCAGTCTTGGTTCTTCTACTCACTGTACATCTACACCAGCAAATAGCGTGTCCTGTTATTCTCTCCCAGCTGCAGGCTGCATCTGATCTCCACACTGCTGAGCTCCACAAGCTTTCCACTGTTTGCTGCAATGTTTGCTTGCTTGCTTAAGCTTGCTATTTAAAGGCTCTATGATTATATATTGGATATTAGGAAAAGGTTCTGCACTGAAAGAGTGGTCAGTCATTGGAACAGCCTGACCAGAGAGGTGGTGGAGTCACCATCCCTGGAGATGCGTTCAAAAAACATGTAAGAAGTGGCACTCCAGGATATGGTTTAGTTGATGTGGAGGTGTTGGACACATGGTTGGAATGGATGATCTCATTGTTTTTTTACAGCCTCAAAGATTCTGTGATTCTACATGTGTTGTGGCATGCCTAAGTTTTTAGGCTGAGTGTCCTGAGGTTTCACTTTCCCTTTCTGATGCATTTAGGTCAGTTCAAGGGGAATGCAGGTATTGGCCAAATTCATTTGCTTTGTCTGTCTTTAGATTATTTCCTTTCCTCAGTCTTTAATCCTAGTAATAGCTTTCAGTAGTTGGATAAACTGAGAAATACTTTTGTTGGTAATTGCCTACTAAAAGAAGTTAAACTATTTTTTTGGGGGGGTGGGAGGGTTACTTTTGTATCTGAGCTAGGGTCACTTGGAAAAACAGTGAATTAGAAATGGTCTACAGAAGCTGGTAAGGATCAAAATTACCTCTTGATACCTCCCATTGTGGGAGGTATCAAGATTCATGAGCTTATATGAGCCATGTAAATGAGGTGGTCTTATGGCCATATAACAATTGAAAAATGTTAAAATTGCTTCTCCTAAGAAAAACCTCGTTGTTAGAGATACTTGGCTTGTTACCAGGCTGAGTCAGTAGCCTTCATTTTGTGGTTGAGGGGGCTGTTCTGTATTGTATTGATTGTTACTAACAAGGCATTGTTGATGAACAAAAATAAGCTATAGTTGAAAGAAGGAATTTTAAGTTCTCTCAGACACTTCAGGGGAAGAGATCAGTGATGATACTAAGTAATATTACTTAAGTTTTCTAAATTAAATTGAAACAAGTGACTTTTTTCCTGAGTACTTAAATATAGTGTTTTAATATCTACTGCTTCATTTCACAGAAATCTGTTAAAAATGTTTATTTTAATTCTTAAATTTCTGTAACACCGTAGTTTTGTTTAGACTAGTCTTAGATTAAGACTATCTGAAATCTAATTTTTGTAAGTTAATTTCAAAAAATAATTCATTGGTTTCAATACAATGGAGCTTTTAAATTAGAATTATGGTGGGGTTTTTTTAGTAGAGCTTGAACCAAGAAGCACATTTGTGCAAGATGGGAGAAGCAATTTTGAAGGCAGTGTCTCTTTTCCCTAAAACCACGGTGTGACTTCTCTATCCACTTTCAAATATTCTGAATATACTCATCCTTCTTGGAAAGTCAGTTATTTTTCATGTATTTACAAATGCTTTGTATATGGTTAGAACCAAATAAAGTTCCCTTAGTTCACTAAGTGAATGTTCATTTCATCTCAGGGATACTGAGAGTCACTAGGATGTAGCGCTCACACCCAAGAGCTCTTTACTAATTGTCGGCTTCATGGTATTTTTCACTTGCTTTGGTAGTCAGAGCATTTTTTTTATGTTCATGGGCAGTTGGTGAGTAATTCTACATAGTTGTTACTAATTTAACTCTTTACCCATTGTACCTGCAAGAATGTGGCTGTATCTTACACCTGAGGTCACCATGACTCATTGCTGGTGGCCTTCTGTTTTACTGCTGTGAAGTGACATCAAGAACTTTTAGAGGATCTGTTTTGGTTCCTGAAACTAGTTTAAGCATCAGTTCAGATACTGTTTGCTACTGTTTACAATAATTACCTTATTTATGGATTCATGGATTGGAGGCCAGAGGGAAAAAAATTACCCATTTAATAATTACTCCTATTGTGGTTTGTGTAATAGGACCATCACCGGAACTTCAGTGCATGTAGCTAATTATTGTTCATATCTGTGATGGCACTTTGGCAAGCGAAGCTAACTTCATACACCTAGTTTACTGTTTGTAAACTTTTGTCTGTCACGTGCTTAAATGTATGTCTGTATGGAAATACTGTATTAATGGCATCACATTTTCTTACTAGCTATAGTTGGGTTTTTTTGTCAGTTTATCTGTCTTTCTACAGTAATAGAGCAAACATTTTCTTAGAAGAAGGCCTTAGAGGAAAGTAGTGTGAATAATTTTCTTCTGTCCATAGTGCAACTCCCATCTTAGTGACAATAGCTGCTTAAAACCCAAAGGTTTCAAATGTATTTACAAACTGAAATAAACCATAAGGCTACTACTAATGATGGAGCGATAAAGCTTTCTGTTTCTCCAGTGTGTTGGGAATTGCTTTGATTGTCTAAATTGCACGCAGTCAACAACATCAGAAGCCATGTGTACCAGATGATTTGTATTTAGACATATGTACAGATCTGCCCGTGGGGATCTTTAGTCCTCTTGAAATTTCAGGTCCTATTACAATGCTGGCAGGGTTATTCTGAAGCAACACGTAACTTGGCTGAATCATCCACTTAAATTCTGGCACTTTCGTAAACTGTTAGATTTTTTTTTTCTTTATAAGCATCTTTAGTTCTGTTCTTATTCAGCAGCGTCTTTGCTGGAGAGCAACGGGTGTTTATTATTTTAGTTTGCTTTTTACACACTTCTGTTTATTCATCTTACTACATGCTAGTAAATGACCTCAAAATTCTTTTTATTCTTGAGTGGATACATGATTGCAAGAGAGATTAATGCAATCAAATAAACAAGTTACCATGTGGCTAAAAGGTTGTTAATTTATTTATAACTTTGTAAACTATATTCAGAGGTATGTATTGCTTCCTTCTCTGGAACATTTTGTTCCAAGGGTTCAACTTTGTGGAGTAGTTCCCAATTGGCAGTTGTCACAGGTAGTGTGATGCTTCTGTGAGCTGGTTGTTTCTTAGATGTCATCTTTAGTTTTCTCTACGAAAATGTAAACAAGTTTAAATGGGTAGTAATTCCCAGTGTGACCGCAGTGTTCTGTCTCTGGGCTTGAACATACCACACATGTATGCACCTTTTAAAAGTGAAGGAGTCTAGAGCTAGTAGCTATGGTGCATTGTAGTTTCTCATTTTTATGGAGATGTATATGTGAAGTTTCCTCCTAGTAAAATACTCTAGCGTTGAATGCCTGCTGAGATGTTTCTCCCTTCCTTAGTTGATAGATTAAAAAATATGCCATTAGAGAGCTTGCAGTGAACCCTTTTTGATAGTAGAGACTTGCCAGCACATTTTGCAGCTGACACCTACGTGGCTGCACCACACATTTGAAAGTGACATGGAGATTTCCTATAGGAATAGTAACACTTGGAGTCTTTTTTTCAAAAGCCCCAGATACTGTGTCAGTGGTAACACTGTTATATTGCTTAAATGCTCCTGAAAACTTGAGTGCAGACCATAAATCTCTGTACTTTGGTGACTTCAGGTGATGGATAATGCTTCATGTTCTGCTTCTGTAATTATTTTGAAATTATGTTTTGGTCTCTGTACGGAGGTGTATTTAGAGAAGCACATGGGGTGTATGTCCACACAGTCCTACAGTTAAAGCAGGGATGAAGTTTTTTGTACTGTTTTAAAGACTCGTAACTCCTAGAGCTATGATGTCTCTCATGTCAGAAAATTCTTTTTTGTGAACAAATATAACATGAGTTGTACAAGCTTAGTGCTCAGAAAACTGCTTAGCACTTGTTTATCAGAGACCCATGTTTTCTCATGGTCAGTGAACTGCTCATGTCAGAACTAACACCTTTTGCTCTGAAGAGAAAAGATGGATTTTCAGACATGTTCAGTATGTGTTCATCAGTTACTGTAGAACACTTTGAGTTAGTTTCTACATGTAAAATAGCTGTCATTGTCTGTTACCAAAAAGATCTTCCATCTTCCTATTTCCACCAACATTGAACTCTGAAAGTGGATATAACCAGGGGTTGCCTCAGAACAAAGGTTTGTGTTGCCTGTATCAGCTGTAGCACAAACTTGGGATGTGATATGGCCCTGTTTAACATGGCCACTGCCACTACTGCTCCTCCAGGGAGCACTGCCGCAGCTTGCCCAAGGGGGTTGTGGAGTCTCAATCCTTGGAGATCTATCTTCACAGGTCTGCAGACCTAAGCAATTTGCTCTGGGTGGCCCTGCTTGAGCTGAGATGTTGTACAAAGTGACCATCAGAGATCAATTCCCACCTCAGCCATTCTGTGATTCTATGATAAAAGCTTTTTAAATTGGGGTGAGAAGCGCTGGATTTTAGGGGAACTGGAGGGGTATGTAAGAACAATGTTAATTACACTTAAGATAAAGGGCTTTTCTCTGGTATCAAAGCTATTTGATTTATAATGAGCTTTGTTAATGCTCTTATCTGTTGCTTCTTGTAGCAAGTAGCTATACTTGGGTTGGTCCTACTTTGCAAGACTGATAAAGTATGATTAGAACACACTTTTATTTAAAAGAAGAAAAAAAAAGGTTGGGTTAGGCTAACAGTATATGCTTTTTTGGTTTTGTTATCTTTGAATTAGCTTGTTCCCCTTGGGAGTGGAAAAGCAGGGCGTGGACAGAGAAAATTGTAAGATAAAAAATGCTTTAAGTAATAATGCCAGAAAAAAACCACACCTGTGGAATATATCTAACTCTGCTATATTGACCTTCTACATATCTCATTCATAATAGTACTGTTAAAATATATAGTAAATTGTGAATGTAATGTGTTTTACATATACTATGAATATATATATTTATGGGTGTAACTCATGGGCTTTCTTTACAGAAACCAAATTTTTTCTCTTTAAATGAAAAGGAACTCAGTTTTTATTATCTATTGACATGTGTGAGCACAAATTTATTACTGCCGTAGGGAAGATTTTATCTTCTTTAGTGAAGAAGGGGTAATGTTCTTCCAACTTTTTTGCAGTATTTTTTTCAGGAACCAACAATACTTAAATTTCATCAGGGCAAGTGAGACACAATTAAAATATTACGATGTTTTCATGATTTGGACACCTTTGCCTAACTTTAAGTGATCCTTGTAAGGACTGACTTATGTTCTTGTAAGATCTACTAGAACTTCTGGTAATCTGGGCTGACCATGATTAATTTGCTCAGGAAGACAAACAGTTTCTTGTGTCAGGGTGGAATTTATGAAGGTGAACTCTGCAATCTTTATGTGGTAGGCTTCATACACTTCATGTATGATTTTTGGCAATGCATGGAGCACACTGATAACAAAAAACTTGTCCAGTTAGGGGGAAAATACTTTGTGTATCTGTTGTACACTCAAGCAGTCACTCCATCAAGAAAAAGTCATAGAGCTTTTAAAACTTGGTGTGTTTTTACTGTTGCTTGATGCATTCTAGCAGACTGTCTGTATTCTGTTACCTTAGTTTACATAAAGATGCACTTGGACACCGAGCCAAGTGCATATGCTAGTGTGTTCTAATCATGCTGAAACTACTCAATGTCTTTAGTAACTTTTTCCACTGGCACAGCTAAGAGAGAGTTTTCTTAAACTGGAGTAACTGATTATTTGAGCAAATAAGGATGCTTTCTGAAGACTGAACATGTAAAAACTTGTGTTGCTGGTCTTGTTCGTAAACAGAATCTAGAACAACTTCTCCTTGAATTCAGGAAGACTTTAAGAAGAGTACAGACACTGCGAGAAGAGAAAGTTCTCTGTGCTAACTTTGTAAATAGGGCCGAAGGGTAGCTTGTATTTGATAAGTATTTCATTCTTGCTTTTCATGGTTTTAAACAGGGCAATTTCCTTTATGTCTGCAGAAAGCTTTTTTAATGCATAGGGCGTTTTTCAGCATTAATATTGGGATTTCTTAATTGTGTTGTTACCTTTTAATTATGCTGAAGCTTCTGTTATTACTAAATATTGTAGTGTTTCTTCTGACAACTGTCAGGTGCCAGATACCCCTCCATGCTCATATCTTTCAGAAGTGCTCAAGGTCTGCAACTGTATATTTATTTTTCAGGACTGAGTTCTTCTGAGAATGTTCCTTTAAGTGATGAGATCTTTACAGGGTACTTTTCTGTGGGAACTACATTTTATGCAGGATCTTTATAAAGTTTTCCACCACTGCATATGAAGATGACTCTTGCATCCTGTAGCTGTTTGACAAGCATTATTTATCAAGTGCAGAGGAAATTGATTAACTGTGGAGCAGAATTGTGTAAAATTGAATTCAGAACCGTTTTCTGTTTTTTCATCATAAAATAATTACTGAAAGAATTCCATCTGAAGACTGTTGAAAGCTGGCTGCAGTTTATGATATAACGGATAAAATCTGCATCCTTGGCCTTCCAACAACCTTTACACCAGCAGATGGTGGGCGTAAAGATGTCATTCATCATTTATTTACAATGGGCTTTATTTATTCTAGTGTCAACAGCTGCCCCAGGGAGCGGGTTATTGAATTCAAATGTGAAGCTCTGGGTTATTTGCTTCCTTTCAAATTTGTCTTCAGAGCTTAGTTGCTAGGAGTCCATTCTGTGCTCTAATAATGATTCATGTATTGTGAAGCCATTCAGTAAATTGGGTTGTCAGGGATTGCCAAAAAAGGTTTGGAGGTCTTGCTCTGGGTTTTTGTTTTTGTTTTTTTTTTTTTTTTTTAAACAGCACTGTGCTGTAGTTGGTGTCTTCTCCCGATGTGCCTTCTCATGCTAGTGTTGGAGACTTTGTCCCTGATTGTCCCCTCTCTGATTTCCCCTCTATATTCCTCCTTGACCCCATTTTCTCAAAAGTAGAATTCTGTGTTTCTGAGTCTATGGTTTTCAGCACTGAAAAATAAACCTGAGATATAACAGAACTTTGTCTTCTACAGGCAGGGCAGGAGTCCTTCCGTTCCATTACAAGGTCATACTACAGAGGGGCAGCAGGGGCTTTACTAGTGTATGACATCACAAGGTGAGAATATGAAGGAGGTATAACTGGATTAAAATTGCATGGCTGTGTAGAAATGTACTATGGTATTAAATATATTATATGGTATTATTACTGCGTTAAAATGTCTACTTTAGTTTGACTTTTTGTATATATACTTGTAATCTGATGTTTTGCCTGCTTGAGTGTGCAGAGTCAAGATGAAGCTTATGTTACCCATAAACATACAATTTTCTCTAGTTGAGAAAAAGCATACAGAGACTCTCAGGAAGAATAAACCAAAATATTTTATAAACTATTTGGCTATGAACCTCTGGGTTAACTTCCTTGGAAATATTTTAAGGACCTTAACATATTTCATTAATTAATTTCTGGACGTTTTATTACCATAAGCTATAATTTTTATTTAATTGTATCAGGTTTTGTTGTTGTTTTTTTTACTGAAGTGCCATTCTGCAAAGGAGTGAAATAGTAACACCGCAAACTTCAGTT
Organism: Heliornis fulica; assembly: GCA_013399135.1. Lineage (NCBI taxonomy): Eukaryota > Metazoa > Chordata > Aves > Gruiformes > Heliornithidae > Heliornis > Heliornis fulica. Next base: position 40,899 of record VXBZ01009841.1, on the reverse strand, counting down.
ACAGAAAAATACCACGGAACTTCTAACATTGCTGCGTTTATAAGGTTCATAGAATCATAGAATTTTAAGGCTGGAAACGACCCCTAAGATCATCTGGCCAACCATTAGCCCACTGCCACCAAGTCTACCCTTAGACCATATCCTCAAGCACTGCATCTACCCGTCCTTTAAACACCTCAAGAGATGGGGACTCAACCACCTCCCTGGGTAGTCTGTTCCAGTGCTTGATGACTCTTTCAGTAAAGAAGTTCTTTCTAATATCCAACCTAAATTTTCCCTGGCGCAGCTTGAGGCCATTACCTCGAGTTCTGTCGCCTGTTACTGGGGAGAAGACACCAACCCCCACCTCACTGCAACCTCCTTTCAGGTGTTTGTAGAGAGCAATAAGGTCTCCCCTCAGTCTCCTCTTTTCCAAACTAAACAACCCCAGCTCCCTCAGCCGCTCCTCGTAGGGCCTGTTCTCCAGACCCTTCACCATCCTCGTTGCCCTTCTCTGGACACGCTCCAGAACCTCAACATCCTTCTTGAAGTGAGGGGCCCAAAACTGAACACAGTACTCGAGGTGAGGCCTCACCAGTGCAGAATACAGGGGGATAATCACCTCCCTGGTCCTGCTGGCCACACCGTTCCTGATACAAGCCAGGATGCCATTGGCCCTCTTGGCCATCTGGGCACACTGCTGGCTCATGTTTAGGCAGCTGTCAACCAACACACTCAGGTCCCTTTCCGCCAGGCTGCTCTCCAGCCACTCCTGCCCAAGCCTGTAACATTGCCTGGGGTTGTTGCGACCAAAGTGCAGGACCAAATTGGTCCTGCAGGTTGGGAAAATACAAGTCTTACTGTGACTATTTTTTGGTTTTCAGTGGGTGCTAAGGAGAGAGTAAGGTTTTACTGCTGTCTTGAATAAAGTCTCTGTCCAACTTATCTGCAGAACAATGGTTTATGAAAATGTTCTGGCTCCTATTAGGATGTATGGCTCTCTTTATGGGTCTTGGATCTTGTTGCGATGTTAAGCAATAATTTTTTCTAGAGACTTCCCAGACCTCCTCCCTTTTATTTCTAAATACCAGGAAGAAATCTATTTTTTCCATTAGATTTCCAGGAAATTAATCTTTGGTTCTTAAATAGATGGTTTTACTTATGTGGAATCTTATACTTTACAAGCATGTAATTTAATATTTAGTGTACACATTCTGTAAAATCTGGAATGTGCCATATTTCTATACCTTAGTTTAAAAGACTTGGTTAAAGTCATTATTCAGTTCATAAATTCACAGAATTTTCAACCATTTTCTGTTATCAGTAGAGCAAGCATTGCTATATGAATATGTGATTATTTGTATTTTAATTTGTTGAGGCTGTTAAGGACTTTAATCGGCTGAACAGAATTTTTAATGTATATAAAACTAAAATGCTTAAAGAATAAAGATTTTTCTTACAGCTGTATCAAATGATTTCAGTTACGTTTTAAGCAGAGTTCATAAATGTTCCTTGTTTACTAAATTTTTGTTTCCATATTCTCCCTCTCACAAAGGGATTACTGGCTTTTATCCCTGGAGCATGTTGTACTAATAAATGAGTCAGTTACTCAAGTAGAGAAACTGACAAACAGAAGGGAAAGAAATTTCTTGAAATAATACTTTTAATTTTCATTCTTCTCTTTACTTAGGAGAGACACTTTCAACCACTTGACAACTTGGTTAGAAGATGCTCGTCAGCATTCCAATTCCAACATGGTTATAATGCTTATTGGAAATAAAAGGTAAAAATTACCACTTACGCAATCCTAACTGGTTAAACATTTATGGCTTCTGGATTTCAGCTTTTGTATTGTCTTATTTGTAGGCAGTATGCTAACTTCAGATTACTTCCAGTCAGTGGACATGCTTCCGTGGTGAATCTAAAATACTTCCTTTTCAATTAGACTAATAAAACACACCTCACACGTGGATCCAACTACCTTATGTTCTGAGTATGTTTTTTAGAAGCAATTTACTTTAAAAGGATTGCCAGTGATTGCATGAAGTCATGGATTATGTGAATTGCCTCATGGTTTGGTTTTTACATCTGGATTCACCATTTCGCACCTAGATCATTCCCTTATAAAGAGAATGTGACTCATAATCTTATGTGTTCTAAAATGTTTTAGGCTTTTGATTAAGAATTACGGTAGAAAAAATGTAAATTTAAAATGCCCATATTACATACTTCAATAACTTTATTCAAATATAAACAGTGCGTACCTGAATGTTTCATATTCTGTATTTTTTAGCTAGTATTGGGGGCAGATATGTTATTTTTTTCCACCATTGCCTAGTGAATTCAGGCTGCTCTTAGACACTAGGTAATAAAAAAACCTAGAAGTTTTGAAAGGGTTTTACCCAATTTGTAAATTATTATTGACTTGGTCTTCTCATAGAACTGTCCAAAGCTCTAAAATGTTAAGTTTCTCTGTAACTTCGTTAGTTCTTGATCCAGTGAGCTATCGCATCATATCTAGATCTCCTTCGTTGGATATAGGGTTTTTCCAGATACCAAAAGCATCATCTCAGTTGCTAGGCTGCACTGGTTATGGGCCTTTACCTTAACTTACCTCTGTGCCTTGGCAGTTCTTGAAGGGAAACATGCCAGGTGAAATAATGATGTGTAGGCTTGTCCTTTAAAGTTTAATAGACAGATAGGTAATTTCTTAGATATTACTGAGAAACAGCCTTGTGGTAAAGTTCTAGTTTTGCTGCTCTGGTCTGTTCACTTATTTTTTTAACTTCCTCATTCTCCCTACTGTTTTCTTCCTTCAACCCTCTAGCTCACCCTGAAAAACATATTAAAGATTAAGTAATTGTGAAGATTGTCCACATATTAGCAGTTTTCTATATTATGTATGAATAATTTTTATTGAGGTACATGATAAGCATAGTCCTTGCAAATTAATATAGAAATGTAATCTCCCTTAATAAATGAAGCTTTCGTAAGCCTGTGATGTCCCTGACCAAATGTTTGTACGCTTATATGACTAAAAAAAAAAAAATTGGCACTGAGAGAAATTCAAGTGTACCGTTTACTCAAGATAAGTATTACGTAACTGCATACTTAGCTGACATCTGTAACTACTCCTGATTCTTCCTGGATGTTAAACTATATTTTTACATCTATACCACATAATGATAGCTACTTGCATCTAGTTCAGTAATTGCCAGTTACAACTAGGTTTTATTTCAACAATAAATACACTTAAACTTCATATCTTACGTGGCACCTTAATCTGTACCTAGAAGTAAAAGTTCTTTATGAAGCTTTTTAAAGGGAATTATTTTCAAGCCTCAGGAGGATGGAAGAAAACTCTTTCAATTATATTGCAGTATCCTGAAAGCATGTTACAGAAGTTCTTATGGTAGGGCATACTACTAGGGATGGATGGATGGATGGAAGGAAGAGCATGTATACTAGGAACACATTTTGTTGTTATGTGTCCAAAATTGCACTTGATATACACTTGTAGTGTACTGACTTGTACTAGTACTGACTTACTGCTGCATTTGAGGAATGCAAATTTAATCTGAAATATAAGAGTTGTTGTTTTAAATGCTTGTGTTAAAACGTGACGAATCTGTACTTCTTTCCAGCGTAAAAGATAGCTATATTGATCTAGTAAGACCAAATGCTTTGAATTATTGGAATGGAGAGAGGAAGACAACTGTGGTTAGTAGAAGCAGTTAAGCTCTTTAAGAACATATTTAGATATCAGCAGTGAGTTTTGACTGGGTTGTGACTACAGTTTTCAATGCAGCTGCACTATTTCAAGTCAGAATTTTTATTTCTGTTGTATCACGTAAGTAACTAGTGAATCAAGGTTTTAAATAAGATTATATTTGAGTAGCATGGTAGTAGCAAATAAAGACATTGCTCAAGTTTAGAAATAGTCTTAGACAGCTAATGCAGGGACATGAGTGAACACCTTGTTAAGATGTCTTCATGCTGAGGCTGAGATACTGGGAATGCTTACATAGAATTAACATGAGCTTTAAAACTGTTTTGAGAAGACATTTCTTGTAACCGTATCTTAAATGCCCCATGTTTAAGTGATGTGCTGGATTATCTTGACTCTGTAATTAGTCTGAGCTAGGATGTAGCTGTAAAAATAACAAAATCTGCTTTGCTACGAAATAGATGCCACAGTGAAGTTTTATTTTTAATGTATGTATAGTTACAAAGATGGCAGCACTGAAGGCCATTAAGATACTTTTTACTGGTATTCTAGCTGCAAATTAAACCTGTATTTGCATGGTTTTAGTTTAAAGATGTAACTGAGAAGATATTTTTACATACACAACTTAAATGAAACTCTCTTTAAATGTGGTATTTATGTATAGTTGTAGCATTGTTATTGTTCAAGATGTACATATAAAAAAAGAACAGAAACTGTGCTCCTTGTTCCTAAGAAATTTTTAAAGTAAGAATGAAATATGTGTATTACGTATAAAAGTGAACTTGTCTTTAGTTGTCCAGACCAAGAGGGTTGTGTTTTGTTTGTTTGGGGTTTTTTCATCTTTTGTATAATATTTAACTTTGACCTAAACTGCTTGAAAAGCAGGAAACAAGAAATTGTGTTAACAGTCTCTTGAAATTTCTGCTGTTAGAGGGCCATGTCTGGAGTTTCAAAACCTAAGTGCTAGATCATTGGGAGACAACAGATAATATAGGTCAAAATAATGAACTTTTTCTTTTAAGTCTTTTCATCAGACTATAAATTGACTGCATTCAGTCTTATTACTGAATAGAAAAAGTAATTCTATTTGAAAAATAATTTCTAATATCAGTAGGAAATTGTTTATAAAACTTACCAGGCTTTACAGTGTGGACTGATAGCTAGCGTCACACTAGGAAAGACTGGTATTTACATAAAATGACAATGTGTAAAGTTAGCTTTCAGGGAATAGTTAGATAAATACCTCATGAAATGGCTTTCAGCAGGATATGTGCATATGTCAGCTAGCATTGAGAGCTCAAGCAAGTGATATCTGTGGATACTTCATACACTCTAAGTGCAGTATATTGTACTTCTGTAAGTAATTCTACTTTATGTAAGGGCTTGAATAGATTCTCCTATGTACATAAGTTCTGATGGGGGCTCTTGGCTTAAAAGCATGTCTCTGAAGAATAGTATCTACATCGATCGGTAACACCATGTAACTAACGTTTGTTTTTTACCATCTTAGTGATTTAGAATCTAGACGAGAAGTCAAGAAAGAGGAAGGTGAAGCATTTGCACGAGAGCATGGACTTATCTTTATGGAGACATCTGCCAAAACAGCTTCCAATGTAGAGGAGGTAACTTTACTGAACACTAGTCTTTTACTAAAACAGTTGTTTTGAAATAATACTGTTATTTGTGCAGATACTGTTCCTCTACGTTTTGGATTCCTTAAATTTAATTACTATTTAATTTATAAGAAAGACAGCATCTACTTCATATCTGATTGCATAGCACTAATTATGTTGAAAGTCTAGGAATAAATATAATTGGGTTGTTTTTAAACATTTGGTCAGACAAACGGATACTTCTGTCTGCCCTGAAATTTAAACAGTAAGACTAGAATAGATTTGCTAGTCCAAAGCAAGCCAAGGTATTGTTATCCTTGGCAGATGTCAATCTAACCTGTTTTAAAGGCATCTAGTATTTTGCAAACCTTTCAGAGCTGTCTCTTGCAGTGTTTAGGTATTTGTATTGTTATCATCTTTGCTCTCCTCCATCCAGCAAGAATCCTTGCTGCAGTTCACACATAGCTGCTTTTTCTGTCCTCTACAGAGCTGTTGAAGAGGTCATTATCTTGGTTGTTCTAATCTGCTATGTATTTGGCTAAGTTTTTCAGTCTTTGCTACTTTGAAGAACTTAAATGTTTTGAAGTTTTGCTTGTATTTTGTATTTCTGGACATATGTGAGTTCTACATAACTCACTTTGCTTTACTGCATACCTTCCTTAGAGAATGTCTGTGGGTTGACCTCAGCCAGCAACTGAGTTCCCATCCAGATGCTTGCATGCGCCCCCTCTCCAGTGGGATGGGGGAGAGAACCAGAAGAGCTGAAGTGGGAAAACGCAAGGGTTGAGGTCCAGGTTTAATAATTGAATTAAAGCGATGTGGAAAAAGTGGTGGAAAGGCAAGTCACTGCTTCAGACTAGAGGTATTGATTCCCAGCAAGTCTCTGAGCAACAGCTAATTTGGAAAGAGCACTCTGTTTTTTGTTGTTGGGCATGTCATATAGTATGAAATATTCTGTAGACCAGTTATGTCCAGCTGTCCTGGATGTGTTTGTTGCCACCACACTGTTTTTTTGTCTACTCTAAGCCTCATCACTGCAGCAGGCAGAGTAAGAAACAGAAGACCTTGATACTGTGTAAGCTGGTAGCAGTCGTTAAAACATTGTTTTTTTGTCAACACTGTTTTGTTCACAAAGCCAAAACACAGCACCATATATGCTGCTGTAAAGAAAACTAACTCCATCCTAGGCAGACACAGTAGAGTGGTGGACAAAGAGCTCCAGCTGAGAAGATGGTGCTGTAGGAAGCAGAAAGACTGCTTCACGTGTCTTTCAGGTCCATACTGAGTTTGTACATCCCCACTTACAAACCTTTATAGTAGCACGATACAGTTCAGCTTCTCACACTGCCCATGCTCTTTTCCAGAGTTGTCCTAAATAAGAAATGGTGGGATGAAGGGATGAGGTATTCTTTTAGTGGTAAAGCCTTCTAGCTTCAAATACCTTGGGTTTTTTTGCTTGTTTTTTTAATATAGAGTAATATACAGGTTTCACTCATGTTATTCTGGTTTGTTACTTCCTAGTTATAACATGAGCATCTCCACGTAAAAAATAGGTGCTTTTGAATGAGTTGTTGGTACCTAATGCATCTCTGCCAGGAAGAAAATGATCATAAAGTTATCTGTCAAAAGAGTTAAAATAGTATAATCTCCTGATGAAACAAGTGAGTGATTGCCTGCCTGTACCTAGTTCTGTGGGAAAGCTCTAGGATGCAATACATTTCCATGGAATCACAATCTGGTGTGGGTTGGAAGGGGCCTCAAAGCTTATCTAGTTCCAATCCCTTGACATGGCCAGGAACACTTCCCACTAGCCCAGGTTGCCCAAAGCCCCATCCAGCCTGACCTTGAACACTGCCAGGGAGGGAGCAGCCACAGCTTCTCTGGGCAGCCTGTGCCAGGGCCTCACCACCCTCACAGGGAAGAATTTCTTCCTAATGTCTACTCTAAATCTACCCTCCTTTAGTTTAAACTCATCGCCCCTTTTCATATCACCACACTCCCTGATAAACAGTCCCTCTCCATCTTTCCTGTAGACCCTTTCAGGTGCTGCAATAACGTCTCCTTGGAGCCTTTTTTCTGCACGCTGAACAAACACAACTTTCTCAGCCTGTCCTCATAGGAGAGGTGCTCCAGTGCTCTGATCATCTCTGTGTCACTCCTCTGAGCTCACTCCAACTCCATCTATGTCTGTCTTGTACTTCAGCTGTGGTCTCACAAGTAGAGGGAGAGAATCACCTCATGCTGTTTTTGAAGCAGCCCAGAATCCACTTGGCTTTCTGGGCTGCAAGCATGTATTCCTGGCTCAGGTTGAGCTTTTCATCAGTCACCCCCGAGTCCTTCTCTTGTCTGCTCACAATCCAGTCTCCACCTAGTCTATAGTTGTGCTTTGGATTGCCTCAACCCATATGCAGTACCTTGCACTTGGCCTTGTTAAACATCCTGAGGCTCACACGAGCCCATTTCTCAAGCCTGTCAAGGTCTCTCTGAATGGCATCCCTTTACTTCAGTGTGTCGCCGGCACCACACAACTTGGTGTCACCAGCAAACTTGCTGAGGGTGTGCTCTCTGTGTCATTAACAGAAGTGTTGAAAGAGTGCCAGTTCCCAGTGATTTTAGTGACAGGTGCTTTCCTTCAATGGGAGCTTCATGCAACACGAAAAGTGGTGGCGTGGTCTAGAGTAGTTACAGCTGAAGGATCTTAGTCTTCGAGCCAGTAAAAAGGACTTAGGAGAAGTAGTAGGTAAAGCATACCGCTTTGTGAGCGAGAGAGATGGCTTTTGTTTTAATGCTGGTTCTGTACTGCTCGGTATCGAAATGGTAGAAGGGACTGAGAAGTAATTGTGGAGATGGACAACATTTGAAGAAACAGGAAGTGTCCAAGCTTTCGGTACTTGGCTTCAGGTATGAAAAGAAATTATAGTCTTGTCTGCCTGAGGATATAGAAACCAAATGGGAAGAACAACATTTGCAGCAATTCAGCTAAAAAGAGATGAAATTTTAAAGAGATTAAATTTGTGGCCCCATGTACACAAGTGCTATCTTGTAGCAGCAGAGAACATTTTTATTGATTTTGAGACTAAGGGCTAAAAAGTAAAGTTCTTCACTAGAAAGTGTATGGATTTATAATGTTGAATTTTTGCATTCATGGAAATAGATGTATAAAACTGGACACATGATAAGTATCTGAACTTATATCTGGATTATTATAACAGATATTTCAAATACATTTACTTTAAAAGTTTTGAAGCAGACACCTTTTTAGGTTTCAGATAAATTGTCAGAATATTTTTGTATGCATTTAATCTGATCTTTGAAGCATGCTGCATCTTTTCTGAAGTGAATTTTTTGTTAAACTACTGGTGTGAATGCAGTGGTCTCTAGTTGTCTGTAAGTTATTGGGGGATGAGGGGAAAAAGGTTATGGGATTGTTGGGAGAAGGAATAGCCCATTAAATACTGAGAAGCATTGTTAATCCATGCTGATAAATCACTGACGACTGTAGTATATCACATATGGGTTATGTAATTACTCAATGCCAAGACACCTGTAGAAATCAAACATACCTGTACAGGTAACAGCATCAGTAGTGTTGAAAGAGCAGGTAATTTTACTTCTGAGTAGGATATAGCTCCAGAGCAAAATGATACAGATTCTAATGAGCTAGCAGTGAAGAAACAGAGTTTTACATGAATACTGCTTGAAAAATATTTAAGAACTATGTGCAGCTATTGGGCCTCTGTTCTTTTCTGTTTGTTTATCAAAGTTCTATAGAACATTAAACCCGATATTGAAGATTCATTCGTAATTAGCCTTCTGTCCTTACCCATCAGTAGGAAATATTAATCCAAAAGGGTGTTTTGGAGAAACATACCATTACTACGTCTATGTGAATGTATAGAAATGCATAGATCCACAGGCTGGTTTGGGTTGGAAAGGGCCTTAGAGATCATCTTGCTCCAACCACCCAGCTGTGAGCAAGGACACCTCCCATTAGACCAGGTTGCTCAAAGCCCCGTCCAGCCTGGCCTTGATATTGCAGGCTAGAACATTCCCAGATAACAACTGCTGTCTTGTTTTCTCCTTCCCTCCCTAAAAGAGGGATTTTACTCTACTGGGTTCATGTAGTTCACTAACGAAGCCTTGGCCTGCTGCATTTGTGCCAGTATTGCATTGCTTAGTGGTTGTTAAACAAAACAAAGTACTAATGAAAGCGTATTTCTGGGTTATGGTAGGAAGTAATCTGAGATCAGCAGGAAAAGTGAGAACAAAGAAGCTACACACTATCCAGTAGTAGGTCCTAAAATGGTCTTCCACTCCTTTGAGAGAACTAGATCTAGCTTTGAGATATCTGTCCAAAGTGGAGTTAAGAAGAATACCCGTTTTTCTTGTCCAAATGTGGTTTTGTGGAGTAGTTTTTCTTATTACAGTTGGTTCTCAAACTTCGCTTTCTGAATCTGAGGCAACAGTACTCACGGCAGAAGAATCAAGACTGTTAAAGGCTTACACATAATTTTCTTGGGTTCTTCGCAAAAATGTTTCCTGAAATCAGTAGCCCTTGCTAGTCTACCTCAGTATGTGGCAGCATTCTGTCTCATTGTGAACGTAGGGGGCAGCTTGATATACTCATTGAGATAATTTTATGTATTATATTAAAAAAAAGCTTTCATGCATTCTTAGTAGAATAAGAAAGTTTTCAGAATAGAAAATCATCTTTAGCTCTTTAGCATGGATGTCTGAGTAAATTTCTGAAGTATTAAAGAATTCTCAGGCAATTTTAAAAACCTTCTGAGGTAATTTGTAGTAGAAAACAGTTTGTTTACTGTTTTGTAAAAAACCAAGGTTTATAGCAGTCTAATTTTTTGTGCACTGCTCCCACTGTATTTCTCTAGTTTACAGAAAATGGATTAATTCTTGTATGTCTTTTGCTTGACATCAGTAAGTCTCACCGCTGTTCAGCTTGTGTTCTAGAGGTTTAAAGAATCTCTGTAGCGAGTGCTTTTTATGCATTTTAATTACTCTTGAGACAGTGTTAGCTATACAGGCTACAGTATTGTTCTCAGTCCCACACACTTAGTGGGTTATCTAATCATATTCCACACTTTCTGAACAACTACTTTGGTATAGGGCATTGCCTTATAGACTCTAAAGTCTTTCCTGTTACCTTGGAAAGCTTAGGCTTTCACATGAGCGTTTCTACAGCATCCAATTCAAGATCTGGTGTGCCTTTCCGGACTTCGTCTAGTTTATGTCCCAACTTAGACCTGGCCCTACAGCAGCAGAGCTGGTAATTGTGGGGCTCTTGCACACTGAATACCTAAGTCCTTGTCACTTTGGAATTCAGGAGGGACAGTGTGGCTTAGCAGACTGGTGGTGCTGCAGAAGTTAACAGACACTTCTGTGTCATAAAGCACGAGCAGATAGCCATAAAGATCTTGTGGTCCAAGTCAGTGCTGTTCAGCATACTTCCAGCTTGCATTTCATCGGATGTGATACTGAAACACAGCAGCACATGGGTGTGTGTCTCCTGTGTTGTACCACAAGTAATTAAACAGAGACATTTTTCCTAGTGGATTTTTCCATCTCTAGGTGAAAATGCATGTTTCACTGTCAAAAGTGACAACACAAGCCTTTATACTTCGTTTTGATCGGTTTGACATTGATTCTGATTCAGTATTATCTTGTCATAAATGTCTGTTGTAGAAGCTTGCAAGCTAATGGTGGAGCCTTTAGCAGTTTCTTTATATGAACAAATCAGTTTCTGTTTTAATGTTAAGCTGTTTCCCTTGCTTAAAGTTGATTTCCACCACTGTGTAATGCCTTAGTCTCTAGATGTACCAGCGCATTGGCCTGTTAAGTGTTTGGATGTCAGGACAGTTTAAAACTATTCAGTGTTCTTCAAGATTATGCTTCATAACCTACATTTTGGAGAGAAAAGTGTAGCAGAGGAGAATATTCTGTCTTGTGGAAGGTTTTTACCCTGTTTGTACAATAGATAATTGGTAGTTGGAGTGAGAGGTAGATGTAGACTCTTCCTTCGTGGTTTCTGTGGAAGGCTCTAAGAATTCAGTGTGGCCACAGAGTTAAATCATCATGTTTAATATGGAAAGAGATTGGGTGAGAATTGTTAAAGGGCAGGATTACTGGGGGGAGGAGGTTTAGAATGGTTATAGTTCAACTGCAGTGTAAGGCAAGGCATGCTCGTCTCCTCAGTGATACCTTTATTTGAACAGGCTTGGGTTTGTTGGTTTCCTTTTAGCCTCTGTGTAAAGCTATCAAGGTAGCCAGCTATAAAACTGAATGTTTGTGCCCTCTTCCTCGGTGATTTCTAAGCTGTACCACCAGTGCGTTTTTTCCTTTAAAAGAGAAAAAATAAAAATCTTAACTATGTTTTGGAGATGGTTGGTACTGTACATACTCTGAGCATGACTGTTGGCTTTCTCCCTGTAGAATGAATAGTTCAATTTGACCTGAAAGTTGAACTTGTTTTTAATTCACAGCAATTTATCTAGTGTTAACCTTTTTAGAATCTTGGTTGCTATATCTGTTCTGCTTTCTTAGTTGTGGATGGAGGAGAAGTTCTCTGAAGCAGTGCTTGCAGAATTCAGAATTGCTTATGGGTTTTGTTTCTTTGCTTTTTCCTAAGAAAATACCGTGATGCCAGCGGGTAGGCTTTTCACTGTATACACATAAGCTTGAGGTCCAAAGCTCATGCACGTTTGTGCATGCTTTAATCAGAACATCAGTTACCGGGCATTAAAACTACACATAATGCCTAAGTTGGCTTTTTTCCTCTCGTTTCTAAACATGAACACTTCTATCGCATTTGTTTTTTTTCTGTGGCAGTTCAACAACAGTACATGCAGTTGATTGTGGCTGTACCTGAAGCTTTCCACTCAGAGCTTGCTGAGTGGTTTCTGCTTGGGCAGTGTCTAAGCCTTGTAGAGGCAGAATAGAAACACCTGCATGAACTCAGGGTGATGATGTGGTCTGCTACAGCACACAGTGCTTACCTTTGTGTCACTGGAGTGTCATTTGTTTGAATCCATTTACGTGCACTGGTTCTCAGGAAGGGAAACTGTAAAGTAAAGCTGTATTTGGGAAGCTGGAATAACTTTGTGTGGTCTTCCTGTGCTCCAGGCTGCTAGTTTTAGTTACAATTAATGTGCTCAATCTTAAGCAGACGTGTTTCAAACCAGTACTCTAGACACCATTGTTGTTCAGAAGCTGATCTCGCTTGAGTTGTACTAGTGTATCACTGACTCCTGGTGAGGGAGTTGATTTTAGCGTGGTGTTTCCTATATGGAGGAGATTATATAGCCCTATGCCAAGCTTTTTATCTTAAGAATATTGTCTTTATTGTTGCAAGTTGTCTGCACGTAAATAGAGTGCAATAATGGATTCTAGATTTAGGGTTAAATCTGAATAGACTAACGATTTTGACTGGGCAATGGCCCTTCTGCTACATGTAGCTGGATAGTCACTCAGTGGTTTTGTTTCCGCTGTAACTTGACTTTCTTTTCAGGCAGCTTCTTTCATACTTTTGCTTAAATGGATAATGAATATTCAAAACCCCTGCAGCTTCAACAGTAGCACTACTCAGTTACGGATAAGGGAAGGAAGATGACAGTTGTAATATTCTGAAGGGTAAACATGAATTCCATAGAAAGATGGGGATCTTAGCAGCTTCCAAATCTGAACTGATATTTAGAAATGCTTTTTATTTACCCTCTCTACCCTTCCTAAATGCAACTAACTGCTGGTAAACAAACAGCTATTTAATCCCATGGTATAGTTAGCAGGGATTCAGTTAATTCAACTTGAAAATGCTAGGTTGTTAATAACCTTTCATAGTACGGTGAAGCGATGCACAAAATGTCATCTGACCAGAATTTGCCAAACAGCAGGATTTCTAGTTCATGAGAGTCTTTTTTTAAAAGAACCCCACCCAAGGGTTAGGTTTACCAGAACTTGTATCAAAACTAGTATTCCTTCAAGTTTCTTGAAACCAAGGCTCTGTGGGCTTTCGGCTGTGTGAAGCCTGTCTTGAGCCAGTTTCTCCCATGAGAAAATAGAGAAGTGAAGCTTGTGTCAGTTCCGCTGTGGGAGAGAGAAAGGGCAGGACACCTGGCTCCTCTGAAGTCACAGCTTTTATCTCTTTGTGGCAAACACTTGGACTGCACTCCAACTGCACAGTAAGAAACACAAGCTTTGCGCCAGGTCTTTGGGATTCTGGGCATCCAAAGGTGTAATCAGAGTAAGTCTCAGTTAATTCAGGGGTTCCAGGCTTTGTAGAAGAGACAAGAAGTACAATATGGCTGCCTGTCATGAGCTGTGTATTCTGCTGGAGAGATGGGTTCATAGCTCTGGGGGGTTTTATCTTCTTTTCTCTTCAGGTGCTCTGTCCCTTCTTCAACAGCAGCTTGCAGGACTTTTCAAGACACTTCAAGCTCTAATAATGCACATGTTCCCCTGAAGTTTGTTAGATTATACTTTATTTGGTACATATAAATAAATGGCTGTTAAGTTCTGGTTTGTGCCTGCACACCTGTACTTCACAAAAAATAACTCTGGGATGCTTTTCGGGGTGTATGTTTGTTACATAGCTTTTTCCTGCTGCTCAGTAGTTAACCCCTCTGCAGCCTCTTAGTGTCATAAGCCTCTTTTGGAAAGATCATTAGGTTGTGAAAAGTGTTTTTACTGTACATAAACCAGCTGCTCAGAGCTGTGGGATCTCACTCAGAGTGACCACCCAGCACCACTTACACACCAGTGTGAGGAACACCTTGGGGGTAAACCCGTTTGTGGTCCCCATTGTTACTCCCTCTGGGTGCTTTCCGGAATGCTAGAGTAATGTAATGATGTTGTATCTTCCCGCCTAAAGATAGGAACTCTGGGAGGACGGGGGGGAATTCGGGGGTTGGCTGACCACAGAGGTGTGAGGGCCGTGCTTTACAATTTGGGAGACCTTTAACCTTCAGTCACTCCTCAAGAGTAAGGAGGAGGAGTGGCGGCCCGCTGTGCGTTTCGAGCCCGGAGTCGAGTGCTGCCGCCAGAGGGCAGCAGGCCGCCCGGCTGGCGGCTCCCGCCGAGCCGAAGGGGCCTGCGCTCGGACAGGGAGTCGCTTCCAGGTGCGCTCCCGGCGTACCCACCTTGTCGTGGCGAGAGAGAGGTGACGCTGCTGACATCTGCGACAGTGACAATTAAGTGTAGGTGCTCAGTGACTCGCATTCTGGTGCCCTTAGTTATAATCACTCCTGCATACACCTTCCTCAAGGCAGAGGTATCGGGAGCTTACTCCCTTACCTCTTGCCTTGCTTGTACCAGTCAGAGAGTTCATTGTTCCTGGTTTTGTCTCAAAGGTAGTAAACCTACATTGTCTGTTTACCGTGTGTAACAAAAGGGATTTTGAAGTTGATGAAGTCGTATATTCAGTGGGTTTAGGGTTAATTTCTTTTAATTGCAGCATCTATGCTATTTGGTAGTTGGGTTTCTTGTTTTGGGTTGTTTGGGGGTTTTTTTGAAGGGGGTTGGTTTGTTATGTTTGGGGTTTTTTTTGTGGTGAATTCTTAATTAGCATGTAGCAGTATGATCTAGGAAGTTCTTTATACAAATAAGTGATATTATATTGGTATGTTGTGACTTAAAACTCACCTTTGTTAGCTTTGCAGTAGGTGCAGGTTGACATAATGCGTAGAACACATAAGGCTCATTTTCACACTTGTATAGTAACGTAACTTCCCTCTGCAAGTTATTACTATTATTTGAGAACCTTGCTATAATGTGAACACAGTTGAAAACAATCTTAAAGCAAATCACAGAATAACTTGCATATGACCTTTTCCTAATGTGATGTGCAGATAAATTTTAGTACCCATGCATAAAAGCATCAGTAGTTTCTGATTTAGAAAGATAAGAAGCAAGAGTCAAATGTTAAATGCAGACATTTTCCTGAAGTTACATTGTTTAATTTTTTCTGAGGTAAAGTATGGAATTGTTTTTATTTGAAAATCTAACATACTGTTTTTTGCAGAAGTATTTGTTTTATGAGTCATGGAGGTATTTTGTACTAGGACCTTGCCATCTTTCAGGTGATTGAATGTAAATCTGGTGCTGCCCCTCCTGGGGTGGTGCAAATAAATCTGGCCGTGAGCTGACTTGGGGCAGTGCTGCTCGAGTATCTCTGTGTAGTGCTTTAGCAGCAGCATTTTGGGAATGTACAGTGCAACTGCAGTAGGCTTGGTAGGCAGCCAGCCGAGTCCATGTGGACTTGCTGGTCGAGGTCTTGTGTGGAAGTAGCTAAACTGCACCTGGATCCAAGTTGGCGTGTGAAGTGCTACAGCTGGGTTCTTGCAGTCTCCTGCACGTGGTCTAATAAATCCAAACTGGATTTGAGGGGAAACAGCTCTGTCTCACTGCATCCATAGCTCACTTAATCTGCAAATAGGATAAACTGCCCATAAATAATTGAGAGTTTATAGTATACTGTATGTTCCAGATAAGAGTTATAGCATGCAGTATTAAAAGAGATTTTTAGCAGAAGTCAATTATACTGAGTTCACCTTCTTGCCCTTTCTAATTGGGGCAGGGGCATGCGATGCCAAAATCTGATATAGTAGTCTTAAGGCAAGTAGACTGCTGTTCTCAGTCAAGTTCTCGGGTGGATATTTTGACTCTGCTTGTACTTTGAAGCTTAAGCTAGCTTAATATACATGGATGCAGGAAACAAATGGAAGTCTCGAGGGATGCATATCTCTCTTCATGGCTGATTAGTAATAGTTTTTCAGAATTCATACCAACTGAAGAAAAGATGAGGTACATCTACTGAATTCTTGAGAAACCATTGTTTTCAAATAGGAAGTACTTATACGTGACCCCAGTGCAGCCTGTCATCTTGTCATGTGGAGTAACAGTACGTGCTATTTCAAGAGCACCAGAATCCCTCATAGAAACGTGGCAATCAGATGATGTCTTCCAGGACAACTGAAATGGTAGAACTGAGGTGAATGGAGTATTTGGATTTTTCAGATTAACAGTTTCTTGGGCAGTTTGTTTGATACTAAAACAGACTGTACTGAACTTGCTATGCATTTTTGCTTCGTACAGTGCATGTGGATGGGGAGGAATGGTGTTAAATCACACTGTTTTCAAGTGCATTTTAGTGGGGTTTGTTTTTGTGAGGATAGATACGTTCCTGCAGTGATGTGTCCTTGAGTTTACCATCCAGAAAGTATTTTATACTCAGTTCTGTTTGTTTGGAGTTTGGTCTATTAGAATTCTAAGTTTCAATGCTGTAAAGCAGATTTTATAGATCTAATGTGAATCCCATGAACTTAATTCTAAGAGCACAGGCGTACTTGGCCAACATCTTCTAGAACTGTTGGAAGTGCCAATTCTTAAGTGCTTGTTTACATGAAGTTATCATAACACATTTTTAAGACTTCCAAGTTCTGTTTAATGTCCCATTGAAAGAGAAGCAAGTATCCTCACAGATTCCAGCTGTGTGAATTTCCAAAGTTTTTTACTTAGACATTTAGTAGGCCCGTGTAGGAGGCCATTACAATAATTAGTCTATTACCATAAACTGAGATAAGTTTGAATTTTTTTCTTACATTGAAAACCAGAATTTCTAAGGAATTTGAATCAATTCATAGCTGGCCAAAAGCCAGTTTTTCTCCTCAAATCTAACATGTGTTTGAAAAACGAACTCACTTCCTAAGTGCCTTGTGAATCTGCAATGATTAATTCTTCTCATTATTTTGCTGCAAATTCTCATGACCCTCTGTGATGATTCGATCACCCACTTAGAGTTTATGCATATTCATATCTTTCCGCTCCTGCTGCAGTTGTTCAAGTCTCCTTCACTGGCTGTGGTGTGTGCTTGGTGCAGTAATTGAGCTGCAGTAGATTGATTACTCTGGGGAGCTGTAAGGCCTTTAAAGGTGAAAACATATCAGTCCTGTTAATTAGGAAACAAAGCTCTGGTGGCAAGTTCAGCAGTCAAATGCTTCCAGTGTAGAAATGAGGAGAGGTATGATTTGTTCCTTGCAGTGAACCCTGTTTACTTTTTTATATTTGAATTAGATCTGTGTTTGCTGTAATGGGCTTCAGCAGAAGATAGCGTATCGTGTATGATTGCATGGTGTTGGTATCTTAAAATAAAAAGAACTTTATGTTTGATATTGATTGTGATTATTAACTGCTGTTAATCACCTCTTAAATTATGCATTATTTTAGGCATTACTTGACCTGTAAAGTTAAATGAAAGATGAAAAATCGAATCTCTGATTGTAAACTTCAGAAACATTTATATAATTTATTTTTCCAGGCTGGAATGTCAAAGTCTTTTTCTCTGAATTAAAAAACAGATTTTCAGAAATCGTAATAAAACCTGGGGCCTCTCGTTTCTACTCTTGAGATATCTATTGACTGTCGTGTGCAAGATTAATTAAAGAGAATACATTCTTAAAATTAGGTGAATATTAAATGATAGCATAAGGTTTCATCCAGCAGACAGCATCCTTACATCATCATTGTAAGTACCCTGTGGTTTTATGTTGCTAAGCACTCTAATCTAGAGTGGCCTATTACAAAGATATTAAGGGATGGGGAAACCATCTGCCGCACAATCTATCCATAAGGGTCAGAAATAAATAATTTAAAAGTAATTTATATATCTTAAAAACCACTTTTTCCATGTAATTACAGGACAACAGATTGTAGAATACAGATGCTGTGAAAATGCCACTGTTTTTGTAAACAGCGTGTGATCCACCACTACTTCAGTGTAGGTGCTAGGACGCAGTTGTCATACCTGTTCCTGCTGAGGTCAAGAAAAAGTCTTGCTAAAACAACTGCACATGAGATTTGACCTCCATTAGTGCATCTTACACCAGTGCATATCATGCTCATCGTATTTTTTCTTTTTTTTTCCCCTCTGTTTTAGGCATTTATTAACACTGCAAAGGAGATCTATGAGAAAATCCAGGAAGGAGTTTTTGACATTAATAATGAGGTAACTTTTAGTACTCTAAATGCTTTTTTGTTTGTTGTTTTCTAATGTACAAAATTCACCTTCCCTAGAAGCCTGGACAGTAAAATATATGTCTCTTCTATTTGGATATAGAATCATCTGCCATTGTGATAAAAATGGATTAAAATAAGTGACCCTATCCATCCATGAAGCATCACAAAATAATATAAATCCCCAAAAGAGAAGAAAATCCACTTTCATCCACTTCTCCATATGGTGTCATCTGTTTTCAAAGATAATTTTCCACTATGTAAATGGGGGACCATGTCGATATGCCAGATGCACTCCATGAGCTGTCCAGTGTAGGGGAGGGATTGCTTTGAGAGTTACATAAAAGACTTTTTGAAACGTTCCTGGTTTAGGTGGCTGGGTTCTGTAGGGAATGAAAGATTAGCCATTTTGCCTATGCACATTACCGAAATTACAGATTATTTGGGCCTGACTCTTTGCTTGTTTGGGGTGGGGGTGGGGAGGTGAAGGCAGGAGCACTTTGGTAGTGCAGGAGACTAGAAAGACCTATAATGTCTCTTGAATTTTGAAATTATTGTGCTCTTGAAAACCTTGAGCACTGAGGAGAGAGGATCATGGTTCATGGCCACAGAACAAGCAGATTTGGTAGTAAATAAAAATACTATGATCACATAGAGATGTTAGTGTCTTACAAGCTGTGCGTAAGTCATACCATGTAGTGTCCAACTTGGCAGTGTAAAGTGGTTGGTCCTTTCTGGTGCCCAGGGTTTTTTTTTGTTTTATTGTGTTGGTTTGTGTGTTAGGTTTGGTTTGGGTTTATTTTATCCCCTATGTCCTTAAATCTCACTGCTGAGTGAAACCAAATGTGAAAATCTGTGCCAGTGCCCTCTGATCTGCATCTGCTCTGTGAGGCATATTCTGTCTGGGACTGTCAGTCTGACACTTCTCCTAAGCATTACAGCCCTTGCAGAGTTGTTCAGAGAGTATGGAGAGAATTGGCAGGACTCAAATAGTTTCACTTCTTTCTGCTTAATATACTTTAACTGGAAAAAAATTGCTAAAAAAAGTGTTAAAAAATACTGCTTTTATAAGTCCAGAGAGGAAATAATGAGAAACTTCAGTAGCATGTGAAGTATTTACATTAGGCCACTTGTAGCTAAGTAAGACTTGAACAGTAATCCTTCAAAGACACAAATGCTGTCTGGAAAACCTATGTCTTTATGGTGCTCTGGTGATACACTTTCAAGTTCAGTTTAGTGATGAAAAACTTTACATTTTCTTTAATGTTTTTCCCAAAGAAAATACACTGGGTACTGCACCATAAATTGGGCAGTAATCAGAGTGAATGAAAAACCACACTCGTCGTCTCTGTCGAGTTTCATATAGTAGCTGACTGCTTTACTGTGCCTTGTGGAGCTTTGATTGCAGTAGGCTGTCAGGAGCCAACAGTCCGTGCTATTTATTTGGCTTTATGCCAAGTCTGGCTCCTCAATTCCTCAAGAAGTTGCTATCAGCCCAGAGGGGGCAAAACCAATGAGCCATAGGGCATGCTTTTTATTAAAGAGGAGTCAAAGAGCGAAAAGAAACCACATCAGCTGCTGTCAATACTGAGCTAGTGCCAGAAACCCCAAGGCTACTACTGTTGCAGAACAACTGCCAAGCGCTATAAATCTGAGATTTACTGTGACGCAAAGTTTCCTTAAGAGCTTAATTTCTGAAGCTACTGTATTACTTTTCTCAAAGTGCTGTATTTTTAGGTAAAATCCACTTGAGGGAGTGAGGGTTAAGATATAAGTGTGATTTTGATGAATGAAAGAGTTAGGCTGTGTGTGGGTTCTTGGCAAGTCGCCATGTCTTTCGGGATCACAGAAATTATTGATGACACAGAACACTCGTATGCCCTTAGCCTCTACAGCTGATTCAACACAGAAAGAAATGCTGTCTAGAGAGGAAAAGTTTAATATAAAACCCTTAAAGCTACTGGGGATTTGGGTGAGAGGGGAGAGGTTATGCATTCCTAGCAAATGCTATGTGTTTTTAAAGCCTTGTGCCAAGTAGCACTCGGATAGAGCTCTCGCTCTGTGTTTTTGCATTAGGAACGCAAGGGACGGAGCTTTAACATGGAGAGGAAACTTAAAAGAAAAGGAAAGCATCTTCCTTTAAGCGATAGTCAGCTGCCAGGGACATGTTGCTAAAAACATACATGAATTTTGCTGTATTTACATCCTGCGTTAGGAGACTGTGCTTATATGATCTAAAAACAAAAAAGAGTTTTCAAGTATATTGGTGTTCTAAAATAATCACGCTGTATCTTAACTTTCGTTTCAGGCAAACGGTATAAAGATCGGCCCTCAACATGCTGCCACCAATGCAACGCTTGCAGGCAATCAGGGAGGACAACAAGCTGGAGGAGGCTGCTGTTGAGCCTGTTTTTACTTTCTAGCTGCCCGGATGGGGCCTACTAACTTGTTTGTTCACCCTCCCCCCCAGCCCCGCTCGCCTCCACTTCAATTCAACTGAGACATGAAACTTGTAAGTTGGTTTCCTGTTGCAGAAGAAGACTTTATCCTTCAAATTCTTGTATAACTTTGAATAAATGGTTAATGTTCACTTAAAGACAGATTTTGGAGATTGTATTCATATCTATTTACATTTGATTTCTAGGTCAATTGATGTGATTATTTTTGTTAAATGTTGTCTTGTGCCCTTGACTACGAACTGAATTGTATTAAACACTACAAAGTCATCTGAGTATTTTAATGGGTTTGTGTAGTTAGGTTTCCCAGCTCCTGCGGTTACCTAATGTTTAATATTGTAGAGCTGTCCTCAAGGTTTTTGTCAATTTTCAAGGCTATAAAGAGAAGCGGAAGGACTCTTTTAATTCTGTATTTATCACTTTCTGTATATATAGTTTAATAACCTGCTTGGGTGTACTTGCCAAGCTAGAATTCTTTAATGCATTTGCATAAATTCTATACTACTTAGAGCTTGAGAACTACAGAAGCATTGATAGAAACTGCTTGGACGCTAAATTTTAAGCCTTTTTGACATTGTTAGCATGTTCATCCTCCCCTGTCATTATCCTGAAGTCCAAGAGAAATGCTTAATGTATATTACTAGAGGCTACATATGTGCTATCTATTTTAATGCCAAATGTTTGCTGTTTGTCCACAATTTCCACAGCACCTCTTCAGAAATGGATCAGCTGTTTGCCTTAACGAATATTATAGGTAAAAACAGAGTATGAATGAAGAGTAGAGGAGGAGTTGAAAAATTTCAAATGGCACATTATAAAAATGTTGATCTTTTCTTAATGGGTTTTTTGTCTTGTTTACCACTTAATTTCTAGGTATATTTTTCATGCAAGGACAGTTTTTTCAACCTATATGTACAGTGGTTGTGTAAAGTTTTCTTTTAGTGACAACTTGTAATCCTAAATATATGGTAAGCATCTTGTCTATTGTGAAGAGGGTGTGAAAATAAAATCTGCCAGTTTGGAAATCTTGATGAAAATCACAAGTAGAGATGCTTTGGTACTTATTATGGTGGTGGGTGGGGGGAACATTTTGCTTCAAGTGAAAGGATTGCAACAGTGTAAAACAAAATCTTGTGTTTAAGTGTTCATTTGTTAAAGTACAGAATATTCATGTCAATTTTCCTACAGATCAGGAGACAGCTGAGTTTCCACCTCATGCTATTTATATAAATTGCCAGATAAAAGGGTGACACTAATGCTAGATCATGCTCCATGTATCTAATTAAAAAAAGGAGGGGGGTGTGGATGACTGCAAAACTTTTGTCTTACTGGACCAATACTGACTGCAACACAGCACTGGGGGACACAGATCCTCGTGTCACCTTTTCCTACTGTCAAAACTTAAACATTGGAAGTAAATGAACTTCAGCCTGACAGGTGTAACATAGCAGTGGTTCTGAGATTAAAGCTTAAAAATCGTGTGGGACCTTTTGTTTGTATCCGGGGGAAGGAAGAACTGATAAGGATTTATCTAAGTTGCTGACAACAGATCTGCCATGCACATTTAGATGCATTATAAGCAATGCAGTATTATTGTTTTCAACCATTTAAATTCCTAAGACTGTCCTTCTTTACATGCTTCCAATTGCTGTTTATAGATAGATAGATAGATAGATAGATAGATAGATAGATAGATAGATAGATAGATAGATAGAAACACTGCTTCAGTTGAAGTTTGAAAACTGTACTGCCTGACCGTTAAACCCATGGACTGAATTGTGGTGATGCTGGGGAAAACTAGTTTGTCCTAACTAGGTGCTCACATGAGAGAATGAGTGAGCAGGAGTACTTGCTTGAATTAACCGCTTCAGGATTTTCAGAACTGGCAACACTGCAGAACTTGATTGCTTGAGATGAGATGGGAGGAAAAACCATGATCTTCTGTAGTAGCCTCAGCTAGCCAAAAACAGGAGTAAATTTTTTTCCCTGTCCTGGGAAAAACAAAGGCATGCTGTTGTTGTAAGTGGGAATGACTAACAGAGCTGAAGTTACTGACAGCTGCTCATTTTCTGAGAGCTCAGGAGACGTTTAGCGGAGACTTGACCAGGAATCCAGGGCTGCTATGGCAGAGGCACCAGTGCTCTTCCGGGGTGAAGGATGAGGGGGAACATGGTGTGTCTTACATGCTTGTGTGTACTGGTTTGGGGATTTTATTTTTTTATCCTGCTGGTTGGTCCTGGCTTACATATCAGTCATGCATGCACAATGTTAAAAAATTTGGTACTTTAAAAGAGGAGCTAGGGCAAAACTGAAGTTTCCTTGCGTTCTGCCTGGCTCTGTTGTGCTCTGCACAAGTGTTGTGCATGTGTAATCCTTTCATTTCCAGTTAGAAGTGTGTGGGTTTGTTGGGCAGCTCTGATCCTGTTTTATCCTGTTAGAATTTAAAAATGGTATGACAGTGAACCTAGCAGCAGGGTTTGCTTCCAGAGCGTGTGCTTTACAAGGTTATTTTTTCACAGGTTTCAGTTTGACGCGTGTTCAAATGACTGATACCTCACCTAGCTCTGGTATTGAACTCCTGTTGCTTTTGTTGGTTGCGTTTTCATAACCTGAACAGCTGTTCAATGTAACGTAAGGTTACTGTCGATACCGAAAAAAATCATACCGGGGTGCGGCTTCCCTATACTCCCAGCTTAGCACATGGTAGTTAACTTACAAAAGAGTAACTGTGGAGTGACAAATCCCCTAAGCATGATTTTAAGACTTCCCTCTCTTATTTCTACTTAAAATGAGAAGCTCTGGGAATTTTTGGCAGTCGTTGAAGAAAGATTGCACACCCCCCTCAATCTCATACCTGCGTGTTTTCTGTTAACTTCAATCATTCTGATTTATTCTCGGGGCAAGATCAGGCTCAGCAGTGACTTAATGGTAAATGACTGCCAAAACACTGATAAGCTGAAGTAACAAGAGGCTCTGTGGAGCCTCGAGCAGGCAGCGAGCGCTCCGTTCCCTGCTCGAGATGTCTGTGTGTCTCCTGCTGCGTTACGCTGCTTGTGCTGCGCAGTTCATGGTGCTGGTGACTTGGAGAGCCTTTGACCACAGGATTTATGTATCAGTAGGGACAGAAGGGCATGGATTAGCGTTAGGCTAAATGGCATACATTGAAGTTGGGGAATTTTTTTCTGCCTTAAGAGTTTACCTGTGAGCGGTAGTGTGCTAAATCTGTTCTTGGGAAGAAAGGGAGAGCTCTTACAGGCTCTTAAGGTACAGTTAAATTGAATCTGAGTGGGAAAAATGTGCGTCAATACTCTGATATATCAGAAGACAATTTGTTGCATTAACGAATTTATTTCTTCTTAGGTAATCATTCTAAACGAGGGCACCCAGCACTACAAAGTTGTTACCAGTGGGGTTTGCTTTCGTAAAGGCTGGTGCCTGAGATGGTGATTCCTTTTGATGGACTGTTCTTCTGCCACCGTTGATTGTCCATCACCTGCATGTCTCTGTCTTGGGTTTGTTTCTTGAGTGTATTACCTCCTTTTTGTCTTGCCTGTTCTGGCTTCCTTTCATTCAGACTGAATCTGGTGAGCCAAGTGCTGCTCTCTGTCTTTACGGCTCTACATCCATTACATGGGGCACTGTCTCCTATGGGGCATTTGCCTTGGGGATGGAAGGGGTGGGCAGGAGCAGAGAAGGCTACGCTACCTTGCCACGTGATTTAAGATCATGAGGGAAGTATTGCATGGATTCTGTTACTCCTTACACATACTAGATGTGATGTTTTGCATGTGTGGGGGGATATAATTTGCCTATTCCTCATCCACTATTGCACAGGAGGAGATGGGGCGAAGGAGGAAGACTAACAGGTTTAATTTGGGTATCTTAATAAATTTGTTTCCTGCTATCATCTGTATGATTTGTATAGACTTAATGTTACTCCCTCTAAAGTCCCTGGGTTTTCTGCCACCGCGTTACTGCAGCGTAACTTTTAACAGTACGCGGTGGTGATTTATTGTAACAGGGTACTGAAATCTCCGTTTGTAAATAATCCGAGCTGCTGCTGTGTAAGTAGCTGATGAAATGTCTTTGCTAGGTCTGCTGCCTATGAAAGAAACCACAACATTAGGCAATGAAAACTACTAACAGAATGTTACAAAACCAAGACCATGACAAGAAAGCAGCATGTTGTGGATCTATCATTTTTATTCTTGGGACAGATTTTATTATTTTTGGAACTATTACAAGACTT
Organism: Heliornis fulica; assembly: GCA_013399135.1. Lineage (NCBI taxonomy): Eukaryota > Metazoa > Chordata > Aves > Gruiformes > Heliornithidae > Heliornis > Heliornis fulica. Next base: position 15,855 of record VXBZ01009841.1, on the reverse strand, counting down.
ATGTTAAATATTGTGGATGATAAGAGGAAACAGACTCTTGGCAAACATGTAAAACCAATTACAGCATATTACCCTATTCCCCTTCCAATAAAGGAGGGGCTAGGCTGGAAGTTTACTCTGTGCTTAGCAGCTGGAGGGGAGGGAGATTGTTTGGCTCCTGCCTTAGGATTGGTTTGAGGAAAGTGATTGTTGCTGTAGCGATCTTACCCTGGGCAATCCAGGCTGGAGAAGGCAAATCCAGCAGGCTCTGCAGTCAGTTTTAGCCCAGTCTAAAGAAGTCAGCTGTTGTCACAGGAGCGCTGCCNAAAAAGTAAAAATTTTAAAATTGTGTTTGGTTGGGAGCTTTTCAGTACGGGTGGTCGCAGTCGTACTTCTGAAGCCGTTCTGACAAAAAGGCGCATCAATCTAATGCTCAGATACAGGATTTAGCTGCTCTGTGGCATAGAGGTGAGAGAAGATGCAAGGAAAAGCTACTCAAAAGTTTATTTAGAACCCAGTCCACCACACTGCCTGTACATCCATGTGACTGTGGTAGAATTCTCCATGGTAATGTAAATGTTGAGGTTTATGTTTGGGTGCTGTCACTCTCCCCCGCAGAG
>VXBZ01009841.1:825-11814 GCA_013399135.1 Heliornis fulica | reverse complement strand
GTTCGCCCCCGCAGCGGCCCGCGGGGGCCGGTGCCGCTGGGATTCCCGGGCTGTCTCCGCGGTGATACGCAGAGGTACCTTAAGAACGGGGCCCGTCGCTCCGGGCCGTTCCTATCGAACCCGTCGTGAAGGGCGGCGGGGAGCAGCGCGCCCCAACCCCGGCCGGGAAGGTGGGACCTGGCGAGGTGATGCTGCCGCCGAGCGTGGCGGAGACCTCCCCAAGCCGAGAGGGCGCGAAGCCGGGTCAGCGCTTCGCACCCGGGACCCGGTTCCCCGGCGCTGCGGTAACCGTGGAAGAGCCGAGTCACCTCTTGGGGCCGCCCCGGCGGACTTGCCTCAGTGTCGCGATCGCCCGCGCAATAAACGCTGTTGGCGCGGTCAGCCTCCTCCCGTCCTTAGCGGAGCCGCAGTCGCGCGAGCGCGGGGAGACGCGGGAGCCGTTCCCGAGGGAGGGGTGACCTCAGCAGTGGGAGTGCTACCTGCCACCTGGGGCCGAGCTTCTTGCGGTGGCTCCAAGGGCGGCCCAGCCCGTCGCCTCCCTTCCTGCCACCCTGACCCTGCGGAACCTGTCGAGAGCAGCTCCCGCGGTCTCCCCGCCGAGCCAGGTCCGTCCGAAGCGCTGGGGAGCAGCAAGCTGAGGTACCCGGCCAGTCCCGGGACGGGCTGCGCACACTGGAGACAGCGGAATTTGGGGGGTTCGGCTTCTCTCACACACTTTACCATCGACAGCGCTATCTCCAAAGGCATTTCCACTTCTCCTGTTAAAAATTTACTGCGGCAGAGGAAAAGCCTCTCTCTTTCACTGTGCTTCTGTACCTGGTAGAAGGAAGGTGAGAAAAGAAGCCGCGAAGGTCAATGTTTTGATCTTTAGGTGATTAAACAATCGAACTTTTTTTCTTTTTCACAACATCAGCAACACGTAAACACTTTTTCCTGTCATGCATCTTTCTTGCAAACGCACCAAGGCTCGACCTGGAATGTACATCCTCTTACGCGCCTTCCATACTGCCGCTGGCCTCAGTGCGTACTAGACCAGATGAAGAAAAATAATATTTTGATCTAAATTCTTAAAGTCAAGGAAACTCTTACAAGATGACAGTGGCCATAGTTGGTATTTGCCTGGACAACTGCTTCGGTTTTAATTCTCTTTCTAGGCCGAGCACGCCGCAGGCATGTCTGGACATTCGGTCCTTTGGAGCAGTTTGTCGCTGAGGAGTCAGATAACTCTGAGCTCAAATTGGAGCAGTTTCACGGCTCACGGATAAGCACCACTTCTCCTTTTTTGACCTGGTGTCCCTAGTTTAGGCGAGATCAAATAAGTGGAGGGACTGTGTTGTATGCAATGTATATTTTTAGGTATGTGCCAGTAGTACATATGCATGGAAATGCTGTTTAATAGACAAGCAGCATCTGAAAAGCACGTAAGCTTAATTGATTCCAGACACAACTGGCCTGGATTTTGTTTCCTCTTATTCCAACTTTCTGACCTTGTAAAAATTATCTTGATTGTGTTATACTAAAACAAGGCCGTGATCCTGCAAAAACTACCATGTGTGCTAGTGCTGAGGTGTACCGAGTCCAGCATTGTGTGTGGAACAAATGTCGGCAACGTTAGGCCACAAGATGGTTCGTTTGTTTTCCTTTGCTTCTATCTGATCATGGTGAAGCAACAGTCTCACTTCTGCTAAAAGCAGAATCGGGGTTTTCATTTTTCAAGGAGGTAAAAAAATGTATGGCAGAACGGGATTTGATAGATTATCCAATGCTGACAGCAGTTTAAGCTACTGGGGTTTTCTGGCATTTAGGCAATGGGAAAGTACTGTAAGGGCTTAAAGATATGTATCTCCTGTAATTTTTTCAGTACTTTTTGTGTGTATCATGGGGCCTTTGTTTTCCACAAGATCATTTCTAGGGATTGGTAGGAAAGTTTAAAGATTTAGTGGCTCTCATGATAACCCTTACAGCATCACTGTGTAGAAAAGCCCTAGGATGTATAGAAAAGACCTAGGAAAACACAAAGTGTTAGACGAGCCACTGTCTTTGGTGCTGGAGAACTTCTATTTTCTGCTTGACAAAAATCCAAGGCCCAGGTACACCTTTTACTGCAATATCTGCTGCTGCTCTTTCTGTTTGGGAATCTGCGGCTCACTAGCTTTAAATCTCTGTGAGGAGCTGTGACAGAAAAACATCTTTCCAGCATGTTGAACTGAAGGAATGATCCCCCTCCTTATTCGAAAGCTTTCCTTTAGTTTTGTTTTGGGTTGGGTTTTTTTTTCAGGATCAAGTATAAACTCTGTACTTGTGCCTTTGTCAGCGAGGTTCCCATGGGACAATCCTTGTAAGCACCGGGATTGTCTGTTTGGTAGCAAGGAGGCTTATAAAAAGCAACTCCAGGTGGAAGTGGGCCTTTTCCTGCTCCTCCCTCTGTCCTGCTGCAATTCCCTCTCAACCAGGCACTGAGAGCTGCTGGCCTTTCAGGCTAGGCTACAAATGGAGCAGAGTTGTGCTCGCTTTACCAAGTTATCAGGATATCTGCCTTTACTTACACTGATTCATTGACTTGTAAATGTTTGGGGGAGTTTCCGTGTATATAGTGTAGCACATGGGCTTAGGCAATCATAGAAAAACACAGTTAAGCCTGTCTCTTAATGACATATAGAAGCTCCCCATTTTCTTTAACTTGGTGTCTAAGAAGTTGGCGTGAATAAGGCTACCGTCTCGTCTGGTGGCCTTTTTTAGCTCCCTTGTTTTCATTCCCCTGCGGAATGAAAGGTGGAAATGGTCGTCGGGTTACTCAATACATACAAAAACCTGAGTGCACTGCAGCGTTCTGACCCAAAACCGGTGCTGGTAACCTGCTACGCCAGAGATTAAACTATAAATATTAGTGCTGCTGTATCTGTTGTCTTTATCTTCTAGCAGCTGTTGTACATCTTTTCTGTTCAGCCGTGGAAGAGCTTCAAGTAAAATCCTGCCCCTTTGGAAACAGTGATGTAATCTGTGCTTCTGGTGAGAAAAAAAAAAAACAAAAACAAAACCAAACAAAAACCAAAACCAAACCCAGCGTGTTCTGGCTTGTGTTTTTAAAGAGAAAACAATTGGTCCATTGCTTAAAAGTTGTGTCATTAAGTGCAGCGCTCCTCAGCGTGTGGCCTAAGAGGTGTGTGACCTGTGGGGCTACAGAGGCAGCACGCATCCCCTCCTGACCGTCGCAGCCACAGGGTGAGGGCACCGGCTCTCCTCGGCCTCAACTGAAAGAAGCGAGTCCCGTTCACCTGCCAAGAAGGAAGGAGTAAATATAATGATTGCATAAGTTGCTTGTAAAGCCCCAAAGTATAAACAGATGTGGGCATAGGAAAGGTGAGTCTCTGTTGGGTTTCCGGGCAGTTCCCTCAGTGCCGTAGAGCTGAGGTGTTCCTCTTTAAGGGTAAGACAAATCTGAGGTATTTACACGGGACAGAAACACAAGAGGTGCAGACAGAGGGATACAGAATGAGGTGCCTGACGGCAGCGGCACTTCTAATGCTGGCCTGTGGCTCCAGGTTTGTCCCTTCACAACAGGCCCTTGGTGGTATCAAACCCCTCTACTTCCAGCACGGATGACAAGTACGCAACGTCGCCTGGAGTCAGATCTAACAAGTCTCCCAGGAAGTGCGTGGATGAAGCGAGGTGTTCCTTTATCTGCGAGTTGTTATCATCAAACTGGGGTTTTAATTTAATATTTGTGACATTTGATTTATGGAGCTTTGATTTAAATAACTTGACCCTCAGACTCTGAATTAGCCAGGCAGTTGTTTCTTCTCTTGCAGTGAAGCAATGAAAATGCATTTGGCCGGCCTGTGAGAAATGGCAAGGATGGTACAGGTAAGTTGAAGTCCTTATATGTTTTCTGAACGTATCTCCTGCTTTTTCACCATCCCAGCACCCACAATAATTAATGCAGGCTACAGTGTGAGGGCAGTGTCCTCCATGTTATACTGTTTCCATATTGATTCCAGTTCTGAGATTCATCCCTTCACAAGTTCTGTGCCAGTGAAACGAAGACCGCAGCTGACAGCTTCTCTGCCCAGACGGAACAGAACTCTGTCGTAAGCTTTAAACTTAACTATGTATGAGACCATTTTCTCAGAGGTGTGTCTGAAACAGTGAGAGGAACAGTTTATTTTACTTTTTGTCCTCTCTAGAAATGTGCGGTGATTTTATGCATGTCCCTGCATGCTTCTGAAACCTAATTTTCCATGCACGTCCTTCTTAAGAGAGAAAGAGACAGAAGAGATGTTGTCAATTACTCTGCTGTAAGGCACCGATATTCTACTGTGGTAAATGCAGTGTAAGAAAATGAAAAAGAGTAACAGGGAATGGCAGAGCACATTCATGAAATGTATCAACTGCACCAAGCTGGGAGGATGGTGACCACGGTGGGACATCAGCTCAGAAATAAAAATGAGCTTAATAAATGCAAAAGTGAAAATGATTTATCGGAGAAATCAAGGTAGATGGTTAGAGGGAGCCTGCAGAGAATCACTGACAAAATAGCAATAGGCAAAGCAATGCTTTTGCAGAATGCAATGCCCTCTTAGGATTTATCAATAGGTGGCATATGTAAGTCACAGAGAAAGGAGTAACGATGACTCCCCTAAGTGCCAGTAAGGCATCAGCTGCAGTCTTGCCCTCAGTCTCATGTTCTCTGCTGAAAATAAAAGTACAGGACAGGGCAAGACCAAGTAAGAGATGTAGAACAAAAAAAGAAATGGTGACAGGAGGGAGGATGTTGAGCCTGAAAAATAACTGTTGGAGGAAATTGGGTAAATTTTCCAGTGTGCAAAAAGTTTGAAGAAATTTGATCAACTGGTTTTGAATACTGGGGGAACGATGAAATAAATTGTATCTGTACTGAGGAAAGATGTCTCAGACTGGGTATTAGGAGGGTGAGAGGACGATTTAAACTGTCTATCAGGAACTGGTCGTGGAGATGCAACAACTTTTACATCGTTACAGTGAGATACCAGAACAAACCACTTAGGAAGTTTGGGTATCTGCTCCACAGAGGGTTTCTGAGAACAGGTTAGACAAACATCTGTTGCGGATTGTCTGGGGCTACTTTATCCTGGCTTTGTGCGGCTGGGGGGACCAGATGGTGCCTTCAGATCCCTCTCAGCCCTCTTCCTAGAAGTTTACCAGGCAGGGAGGGCAGTGGACAGGAGTTTAATGAGAAAACAGTGTCATCCTCTTAGTTGATCCTCTTTCGGAAGAGAAAAAGAATCCAGGAGAAAACACATCTAATTTAACTATATAAGTGCGTGTGTTTGTTTTTAAAGTGTTGCTGACTTGCAATTTTATGAAGAATTTACAAAAAAAAAGTGGAAAAGTCATAAAGCTCAACACATTTAAGGTGTTCCCTACCCTATTTGTAGCATTAACAGCTTAAAGAAACACTTTTGAATGTATCTTCTTCTCCGTTAATACAAGTAGAAAAATAACACATTTGTAAGTAAGTACCTTTAAGGATATTACAAATGTGGACTGGGGTGTGGGCTTTAAGTTGCCTCCCGTTTGGAAACAAGTGAGGACTGCACATGTGGGTATTTCTGACTGTATCTGAGGACGTCACACCCATAGATGTGCAGTCCCAGAACTGAGAAATCACTCCTGCTCCCCGGTCCGCAGAAGGAACGTGTTGCTCAGAACCTGCCCTGAAAAGTCTGTCTTGAAGGAAAGCTGAATGGAGACGTGAAAGTCTGCATCTCCCTTCCTCGGCAGGTGAACTCTGTGACTACAACACTGGGAAGTTCCAGTGAAATATAACTGCTGTGGAAAGTCCTGCTCACAACAAGGAGGAGACGTGACCTCTCATCGAGTCAGATCCAATTTTACAGGCGGCTCTGAGTCAGGGTGGAGCCCGCAGACTGAACTTTGTATTTAAGAAGGAAGTGATGCTGGTGGCAGCTTGTGTTGCTAAGCAGACCAGTTGCCGTATTTTTATGTCAGCTGATAGTTTCGTCAGGTGTGTGACTTCATTCTTAGATATGATGCCTTCCATTTATTAAGGACAAAGGTCAGAAACTGTAAGCAGGGCAATAGCCGTGCGTCTCCGTATAAGAGGAGGCATGTTCCACTGAGCCATCAAAGATGGAAACGGGGGTCCTTAATGCTGCTTCTGCACGGTGAAAACAAAACCGACCGTGAAACTGTCAGTTCGTGTCACGATCCAAGAGCTAGCGTCCTCACGAGCACTGAGGCTGTGGAGTAGGTCAGTTCCCCAGCGTTGCTCTGCTTTTATGAGAACTCACTATCGTTCCCAGTTAAAGAGTTGGCCTGTTTAACTGGGCGTCTCGTCTCCAGTAGTAATGGGAGCTGGGGTCTCAGGTGAGCGCTCGGGTACTGGTGTCAGAAGAAGTTAGATGGGAAGCCAAGCGATCCTGCCTCTGACTTCGGTAAACAAAGTGGAGAGTCTGGGAAGGAGAGCGAGTTGCTTATCATCTCTGTGCCGCTGGCACCCCTTACAGCGTCCTTACAGCCTTGCGTGCTGCCTTACAGCCCTCCAGATCATCACAGGTCACAGGCAGCATTTCTGAGAGACCTGAGTGCAGGCGGGTTCGGGGCAGCTGCCCACAGCTGCCTGCGTACCCACGCAACCCACAGCGATGAGTCACGGTGTGCTGTCGCGGGTGGTGTTTCCCCTTATTCCCCCTTTCACGTCTTTGGTTACATCCCTGCGCTAGCTGAGAGGGAGCTGTATGTTGCTGTCATTGTTCTGAGAGATATGACTCTGTGATAAAACTTCCATGGAAAAGAGGGAATTCTGAGAATAGTATTAATTGTTCTTCTTGAGGGATTCCCAGGGGGGAAGCAGTGTGGAACGCCGGCATCCCTCCAAGAGCTTTGTCCCATAAGGCTTGGCAGGTGAATGACATGAAAACACAAGCTGCCGGAGCTTGCTGCCCCTCTGCTTTTCTGGTTCAGCTCCTCAGTTAAGGAGTTCCCTGCCCCAGAAGTGGCTGTTTGGGCCAATTCCAAGGGTTTTTTTTTCACTCCAGCTGGCTTGAATTTAAAAAAACAAACCCAACCCCAAAACAACCAATGCACATGTCGGTGTACCCTGGTTTGCCCTCTGTTTCCCTTAGCTTGGTGGTGCCACAGGGTGGCTCCTTGTAGCACTTGTGTTTCTATTGCTTTTAGCTTTTCAGCTGAAATCATTGAGGTTGTTCTTTCTGATACGAGTCTACTGTTTCCTGGTACCCAAATCCACGTGCTCTCAGTATTTCAATGTGCTGTGCGTTGGTGAACAATTTCTTCTAAAAAAGGAATATTATTTAGCATATGGCACATCATTATCATTTGTGCCCTTTCGGGCACTTTGCCCTCTCAGACTTGTGTGCTTCCATTGCTGCCAAATTTTTGAGAAACTTTGAGTAAAACTTTCACTTGCAAAAGAAAAAGAAACCATTTGCCTTTTTCACTTCTTCCACACTCGTTCAGAGATGAATAAAACGTGAGCGTGGTTGGGGTCGTGGGATTTTGGAGCCGCTTCCCACCGATCATGGGACAAAATGTGATGTCTTAGCTTGTCCGAGGCTGTGAAATGGCATCCTGAACACCGAGCCTGAGACGCAGCCGCTCCAAGCCCAAGGCTGGGCTCCTGGTGCAGTTTCACATCCCTCCTTGCACAAACAGAAGTAAAAGAAAGGCTGCGAGATGAGAAGTCGTTGAGGTTTGGGGACAACTGTACAGAGTTTCCCTGGGAGCTGCAAGTTCCTTCATCAAAGCAAAGCAGCCTTCTGGGAGAAGGCAGCTGGAGGGTACAGCATGAGTACAGGTACTTTCTGTCAGGAGCGATGCGTGGTGTGGATCGTCGCAGTGCTGAGCGGGTGAGGATGTGCTTAACGGAGCTTCTCTCGAGCAGGGTGGGTTTTTCTGAGCTCCTGGTGAGAGTCCTCAGCCTTGGCAGCTCCTGAAAGATCCAAATCCCTGCACTGGGCTCTCAGAAACGAGGCACAGAGTGCTGGGGCCTTGTGTCCCTAAGGCCTGTCTGAGCACCGCTTGTGCGGGGACGTTGTGACATGTCATCTGCTGCCTTTGGGAGTGGCAACGCCTAGACCTTGAGATGCCATTTCACTATACCTGCCTTTGAAGGCAGATGGTGGTTCTTCAAAGTCTGCTGGATAAATAACCCACCTTTGTATTTTCATGTGATACTCAATGATTTGCATTTTGTAACACCGGCGTTTTAAACCAGATGTAAATCCCCCTCGGTAATCTCTGTGCTGTACTTCTTACGGAGTACATTAACTTATCTCTGCGTAATTACTCCTGTCATACCCAGTGACTTGCTCGGCTTTGTACAAACTATCCCCACCTTGAGAGTTTACCCAGCTAGGTAAAGTGTAGCAATGCTCTGGGGTTTGTTGGTACACATACCCTTGCTCTGCAACTGCTGTTGAAATTCTCAGCCATTAATGCAAATTCTTTCTAATCTGCGAGCCAAATGGCTGCCTGCATCACATGGATTATTTGTCCCAACAGCATACAAAGGGCTGGGTGGCTACAAGTGAATTTTCCTCCCTGTCATCTCTTGGATGTTTTAATAAGCTGTTACCAGTAAGGTAAATCACGGAGACTTCCATGTCACTGTTTCCTCATTCTCCTATGGAGCTGCAAAGTGCTTGTCAATAATTTGGGGAGTGACGACTTTCTCTTTGGGGACTGGCTTGAGCACTAGTTAAGGTTTCAAAACATTTTGCTCCATAGCAGCTATGCAATGATGTATTTCATCATTGATTCTGCCCCTCTTCCCCATTCTCGTGAGACCCCACCTGGAGTACTGTGTCCAACTCTGGGGTCCCCAGTACCCCAATGTGCTGGAGCGAGTCCAGAGAGACACGGAGAGGATCTGAGGGCTGAAGCACCTCTCCTATGAAGACAGGCTGAGAGAATTGGGGTTTTTTAGACTGGAGAAGGCTCTGAGGAGACCTTATTGCAGCCTGCCAGTACCTGAAAGGGACTAAAGGAAAGCTGGAGAGGGACTGTTTGTCAGGGAGTGGAGTGACGGGTAAAGGGCAATGGCTTTAAACCAAAAGAGGGTGGATTTAGATTAGATGTTCAGAAGAAATTCTTCCCTGTGAGGGTGGTGTCTCCCCGGCACAGGCTGCCCAGAGAGGCTGTGGCTGCCCCCTCCCTGGCAATGTTCAAGGCCAGGTTGGATGGGGCTTTGGGCAACCTGGTCTAGTAGGGGGTGTCCCTGCCCATGGCAGCGGGGTTGGAACTAGATGGGCTTTGAGGTCCCTTACAACCCAAACAACTGCCATCAGTATGCACGTGTATGAACGCATGCCACGCTAGGACCATGGCCCACCGTGGAGTGGAGAGACTCCTGCAGCACTGCCCCAACTCCCCATTTCCTACCCTTGCTGAGGAGTTGGGAAGCAGCTGTAATTCTCCCCATTCTGTGAAAATGCTGTTTGAGGATTCTATTTCTTCTAATGTTGGAAGAAGTTGAGAGTCTCCTATTGCGTTTTTATTACCCAAGTATTAATCCAGCTGATTTCACAGGCCATGGCCTGAGGATGATTTATGAGACCCGGGAGCTGGTTCTGTGCCTTCAGCAAGTGGCACGCGTGGGAGACCGGGGCTTTTCCCCCCCACCCACCTTTGGAACAAATATTTAACCAGGTACCTACCAGTGTCCCCCTCCTTGCTGGTGCCATGCTTATGGGCTCCGTTTTTTAAAGAAGCGCCAGGTTTTGTTGATTGCCTCACGCCATCACCGCGATGTTCTTTTAAACACTTTTCATGCTCGGAAGCTTTGCGATCTGATTTCTGCTCAACGAGAAACTGAAACAAGATTCTAGGGGGAGCAGTGAAACTGCTGGCAGTTGGTCTCAGAATGAATTTCCCTTGCCACTAAATCTTGGAGAACTTAAATCTTTGAAAGCAAGGGGAGTTCCAGGCGAGACGACGCTATGCCAGGGTGCTCGGCTGCCGGGTCTGGGGCACAGTTAAATGATAGGCAGAGGAGAACACAGGCCAGCAGGTAAGTGCTTCCAGGCTGTTTACTCTCTGGTCTGTCAACATACTGCAAGAGAAAACTGAAACTGATTGCGTTTAGTGACTTGGGAGGATACCTCTGTGCAGGTCGCTTTGTTTTTTGGCGGGGGTTTGTTTTATTTTTTAGTCTGCCTTTTTCTTTTTCACAAACTGGAGAAATGCACATTAAAGATGGAACAATTGTGAGCCAAGCAAATATGGTGCAGGTACACTCGGGGCATGAGCTGCTTCGAAGTTTTGTCAAGCGCTGTTTCCACTCGTTATTTTAAACTTTATGGAAGACCCTGGTGAAGAACAGGGAATGTATTATACCGCATCGTCACGTCTTATCGGCTTTTCAACACGTTTTTCAGTCAAAAGCATGGGACGGTGTCACCTCCCTGGCTGCTGGCCCCTCTCTGCGTGACTGTGCAGGCCCGGCCGCACGGGAGGTGGTGACACCTCTCCATCTGCAAACCATCCCTCCTCCCAAAGAGGTGCTTTCCCCCTAGCCCAGGGGAAATTGAGTAGGCCAGACTTGAACAGTGCCATGTGGAAGGCTTTCAGACTTCCTCCAGAGAAGCCTGAAGTGTCTCTGTGGCCATAGCGGCCCTCATGGCCGCGGCCCTGGCCCAGATGCCTGCACAGACGGGGCCAACGACGCAAAAAGCGAGAGGAGCCTTTTGACATCCACCATGTCCAGGTCACTCCCACCTTAGTAGCTGTAGAGGAAAAGCTGCGAGAGCTCCTACCAAGTCGCTTTTCTCTCTCTCCGTCCGATCGCAGGGGTACGAGCCCCGAGAAGGAGCATCGGGCGGGAGGGGGTGGGTGGCCCTGCACAGCACCGCATGACTTTGTTTTTCCTTCTCCAACCTGTGACAAACAACGACGGTAAAAGGTGTCTCTTCAAATGACTGGGTGAAAATTCCTGTAACGCAGAGTGCCTTTACACTGGGGTTACATCTT
>VXBZ01009840.1:1197011-1215008 GCA_013399135.1 Heliornis fulica | reverse complement strand
GACTTCCCCTTGGTAAAACCAAGGCAACTGTTCTTTTCCACGTCATTACGCAGAATTGAAAGAAGGGAAGAGAAAATAACTTGCACCCCAGAGCCTTTTACCAACTGTCCCAGGGTTATGAAATCTTTCTTCATTTTTTTCAAACTACAGAATGCAGCTTCCTCACCCCCTGCTTGGAAGATGAGCAGCGGGTAATAATCTGTTGACTGCACCAGGCTGGGAAGTCACTCAGTAATATCCCTGATTCATGCACCAGGAAGATGGCAGACCTCCCTGTGGTGAGGTCAGCTCGGCAAATTGGTCTGTCTCTTCCTTTAAGAAACGAGTCTCCAAGGAAGATGACCTGTCTCTTCTTCCCCTTAGGGCAGGTAGTGATGTGGCCAGGAGAGCTCTCTGCCTGCAGTGAGACCCCTGGTCTAGCTTCCCTTGCAGCCACTTTATTACCAGGCCAGTCACCTTCCTGTAGGGCCTCATATCTATTTTCCAGTGAAACCTGTGCAGGTGAGGCAGGCAAGGCAGGTCCTCGCTTTCTGCCCTTGCCACGGACCTGCGTCCACTCACCCGCTTCATTTAGGCCTTCCACCTGCCCGGGACAGGGAACACAGTCCCCTTGATCCTGGATACTTCCCAGTGGGTGCTCCCTGCATTTCTTCTGCAGGGAGGGCAGAGCCTGATTGCACTGAGTATACTCTGCCTCAGCCTTACTAATGCTCCCTGCCTGGTCCTCAACAGTGAGGGCCTCAGTTCTGTTGTTCACAGGCACTTGGGGAGGAGCCATGGGCGAGGAGGTGGTTTTCTTCGTGCCTCATTTTTGGACCATCTTCCACCCACCTTCCCCTTTAAATTCTTACCTCCATGCAGATGGGGGAGCAATTCTGATTCCCTGATGCTTCTCAGTTTGTCCAGCTCCTCTCTCATTTCTACCACCAAGCCAAGCAGATAGTCTACCTGCTCACATCTCACACAGCTGTTGTCCCCACAGCCCACAGTTTCTAGAGCGAGCTGGTGGCACTCCCTGCAGCCAGAGGCCTGCGTGTCTGGCTGGGAGCTCAGTTTGCTTGACACGTTCTGCTTAGTAGCTGCAAGGTGCACTGCCTGCCACCATGTGGAAACCATGGCTGTAGCAGTATTGTAATGTCTCATAGTAGTATTATTCCACTTGTATTAACTGGTATTGGCACCCTTGTAGTATTTAATACAGTTTTGTGTGTGTTGAGCAGGTATCTATGTGTCACTATGCTGTAGGACCAATAAACATTATAGCAGTTGTGGCATCGGATGAAACTGGTTATAACTATTACTTGCATGAAAGTGAAAGTCAGTACCATAGCACAGACTAGTGGCATACTAAAATACTGAAAGAATTGGTAATCTTTGTCAATACTTATAACAGTCACAAATTCAGAGGTTATAGTTGCTCCTGTAATAAACTTCACCGACTAAATGCATTAGTTTCACAGAGGAAATGGTGTGGCAGAAAGCCACAAAGGTAGAGTTGAATGAAGAAGTACTAAAATATAACCGCTGTTTGCTATAGTTCAGTATCAGACTAGGCTAGACCGGAGTATTTTCAGTTGGAGGTGACATACAGCAATCATCCAGTCCAACTGCCCGACCGCTTCAGAGCTGACCACAAAGTTGAAGCATGCTGTTCAGGTCATTGCCCTTGAATACTGCCAGGCCTGGGGCATCAACCCTCTCTCTAGGAAGCCAGTGTTTGACTACCTTCTTGGTTAAGAAATGCTTCCTCAAGTCCAATCTGAACCTTCTCGACCTACAGTCTTCTGATTGTAAGAGGAGCTACCATACAATATCAGTAATGTAATTAATTTTGTTTTAGAGGATAGGAAATCTTGGAAATTAATTTTGAAAGAGAATTGTTAAAATTGGTTGATATCAAAATAAAACCTAAACCATCTGTAAGAATTATTTCGCAGTACTGTAAATACTGCAAGCTTTTCACCTCGATTTCAATCAAATAATGGTTGACCTTAAAATAAATATTTGGGATTTACTTTTCTGTAGAAAACCAGTTACCAAAATGCAGGTGCAAAGGATCATAGAATCATTCAGTTTGGAAGGGACCTGGGATTTATTTAGCTAGTCCAACATCCTCCTCAAAATAGGACTGATGCTGTAAAAAAAAAAACCAAACAAAAAAAACTCTATTACATTTCAAACCAGAATAGATGCTTGGAAAGAAGACAGCTGAAAGAAAAGCAAATTTTCTTTGGAAGAAAAAAAAAAAAGGATAGAAAATTATGATGCTTACATGGTGATGACTTGTCTGTCAGGGCAGTAACATGAATTGGAAAAGCTTCTGCTTCATTAAAATAAATATCTAGATGCTTCTGTTTACAATGAACAAACATAAAGCAGATGTGATTTATTCCATTAACTCCCAAATAATGAATTTCTGTCTTTAAAATAGATCTTAGTAACTGCAAAAGATGCATTGCTAGTTTGGACCTGAACCTCTATAATGATGTCTCCATAGATGAGCCCTGAATTCTTACGCTATGGTAAAAGCCTGTAGGTTTTCGAGAAATATGGATGTTGGTTATGGTAGGCACATGTTGTGTAGGTCCTACACAGTCATAGGCAGTTGCTTACATTAAAAGGGAGTACAAAAATTAAAATTTTAAAGGGAGCACCTCATAGAAAGAAACACAGATTTTCACTCACTGATAACAGAAACCAGTACTCTCAGCTGTAAGAGAGAAGACAGATTTCACATGGAGGTGAGTGGGAAATGAGTGGCTATTTTCTAGAGCAAATGTGAGCCATGTTTTTTGGTGGTGTGTAGAACCAGGTAGGATTCTACATTTTAGCTAACATCAAGAAGTCTTCTAATTCAAAGCTTTGAACTCTAAATAACATGCAGAGGACTAGTGCTTTACTTCTACTAGGGACAATTAATGGTGCTGTTGCTATTTTACTGGAAGATTTTGGGGGATTTTCATTCGTTCAGAAACAAACCAATAAGGAGAAAAGAAGTTCAACCTAATTTTTTTTTTTTTTTTTTGGGAGGCAATGTTCAGAGTGACTCACAGTCCCAGAACCAGGAGAACCGCTGATTAAACTTTTAGCTTTTGGGAAACACTGTTGTGTTTCAAATAGGCAAAATGGAGAAAGATAGCAGAAATTGGGACTAGAGGTAAGGAATATACCATCAGCACTCCTGGGGCCATGTTAGCCAAATCTGCACAGGTTCTGTGACTGTACAGAGGAAGCTGACTCGTGTTACTGAGTGCCAGTGCTCATTTGGCAATGTCTATTAAAGAGTCAGTATAGTGACTAGTGGAGAGATGAAGTACTCCTTCCACGAAAAGCCTTCTTTGGTACATGATGTAATGATGTTTCGTGCCTGTGACAGACTGGGGGCAAGAAACCCCAAACTACTATTGTATGTGAGTAAACATGAGTGGTTACCGTGATACCAGACCCAAGGAAAGAGCTTTCCCACTCTTCCGATTTTCTTCTGCTTCCATTCAACGCTGCATTCTTTTTACCTTGTGTAATGTTCAAGGAATTGTTTTTTAGATAAAATATGATGAAAAAGTCCCCAGCAAATCCACCATCTGTATATTTAAACCTAATTAAATTTTCTAAAGAACACTACTAGCAAACGCAACAGTTAGTGTTATGCTAATGTATTTGGTGCTTCTGCCAACCAGATGAACTCCCAAGAGATCTGATAAAGCAATAGTAATAAACCTCACTGTCCTGTGGAAGCCTTCCAGCATGATTTTGCACCTCTGCACAACTGTAATTCAAAGTACTTGTTCTGAAGGCTGATGAGGATTTGGTGTAATATTTTCTTAGATTGTAGTGTCTAAGCTATCAAGCTCAGGCTGATATATAATTAAATATATCATGCCTTTTAATCTAAAATAAAGTAAGTATTCCACTTTATTCTTAGAAGTTTGTGTTAGGCCATCTATAATTATCTTTAAGGGAACAGTGAACGAACAGTACTGCATTAGGTAGCTGTCTTTAATATTAAATATTAAAATTATTGTCATACTACATCCTTTTTACTACATTTACATTAAAACATCTGCAGTGGAGTGTGAAATGTGTTTTGAAGAATATCTAGTAGACAAATTTGTAATATTTAGGCCAGTACCAAGGAGTGATTATTTTGTGTGCGTTAATTATGACTGACATGTAGGTGTGAAATGGCTGATAACTGCAGGTTTTTCAGAATTTTTTTTTTGTAGCTTTATGCACTAAAAGTGCTAATATTATCTGACAGAAGGTTTTGGACAGTGTTAGCAGACATCAGAGCATATTATGAACACACTTGTAAACATAGTGAAGAAAGAAAAGATGAGTTAGACCTCCCTGTGTGTTCCCTGTGTGGAATTAATCTTTGCTAATGGAAAGCACATGAAAGGTTTGTGTTAAATCTGTCTAATCCAAATTTGCATTTCGGTGTTGTATAAAAAATAAATTAGTGGGTTTTTTTTTTGTGCTGTTATTTTCACATTTTACAGGAGAAATTGATTTGCAAAGAACTTGAGCACTTCTTATCATGGACACTAGGTGGTGTTTCAGACTTTCTACTGACGCACAGCTCAAAATAGCGGTACCAGCCCTTCAGATCCCGGTTTTAAACTAGTGCATAAATAATAGAGATGCTGAAGACCAGATTTTTGACCATTTTTTTCCTTTCGAATTGGAAGTCTTCCCATGTTAGAAAGAACTGACACCCACAAGTTGCATCGCTGATGTTCTTGTACAAAATATGTTCAGAATGGTTGAACTCTTCAAAGTTTGAAAATGGGTGAAGTAAGTAGCAGAGAGCAGATTTCGGAATATCATGTGCAGTTCTGGGCTCCTCGGTTCAAGAAGGACAGGGAACTACTGGAGAGGGTACAGAAAAGGGCTAAGAAGATGAGGGGACTAGAACATCTCCCTTACAAAGAGAGGCTGAGGGACTTGGGACTTCTTAGCCTAGAGAAGACTGAGGGGGATCTTATCAGTGCTTATAAATACTTGAGGGGTGGGTGTCAGGAGGATGGGGTCAGTCTTTTTCAGTGGTGCCCAGTGACAGGACAAGAGGCAGTGGGCAAAAAACTTGAACATAGGAAGTTGCACCTAAGCATGAGGAAGCCAGTCTTTACTGTGAGGGTGACAGAGCACTGGAACAGGCTGCCCAGAGAAGTTGTGGAGTCTCCTTCTCTGGAGACATTCAAGACCTGTCTGGACACTGTCATGTGCAGCCTGCTCTGGGTGATCCTGCTCTGGCAGGGGTGTGTGGACTAGATCATCTCCAGAGGTCCTTTCCAACCCCAACCATTCTGTGATTCTGTGATTTCTGATGTCAGGGATTAGCCCTTTTTCAGTGACTGTTTTAGAAAAAAACTTCTTTGAATCTTTTCTGCAGATGTGTCATAATGCATGTTTCAAGTGTGCAATCCACTCGTGTAGTGTCTCCTTCTCTTCTCTGCTCCTTCTCTTCTCTGCTGTGCCAATGTCACAATTGCATGAGATACTTTGTCCCGGTGGGGACGTGGCGGGGACAGAGGTGCTCTGCATGTAGGTGAGCTGCCGAGTGCTGTCACAGGCACCTGGAGACAGAGGAAGAAGTCCTGTCCAGGAGTATATCACCTTCTTGTCTGTGCTCTTAAGTCAGTGTTGCATGTGTGCCTGTCAGTCAGTTGAGAAGTTGGCACTGTCAATTATCAGTATTTATTAAATTGCAAGAATGCTGCCGCGTGCTAACATAAGATGAAGTCAGTTTAGCCCTGTACTGATCGATGGCTGGAATTTCTTGATGCTTGCTGAAAGTACACAGATTTCTGTGTGTGTGACAGTCGCCGTTTGGCTCACTGTGTGCGGTTATTGGAAGCTAACATGAGAACTGCTTGGAAGACACTATGGAACTCTCCACTAGAAATATGGCTTTATCAGAAGTGTTAGCTATAAATATTACAAAATGCTCATACAAAGGCAGGAAACTTAAAAATGCATAAAATACATATGCATTTTTCACACTCTGCATTTGAACTTTTTTCAACATGAAGTACCTCAAGTATTGGTTTGTTTTGGTGTTGGTTTTTTTTTTTTTTTTAAATTTTCTGTTTTGTGAGGTACTTTCAGTTTAAGTGCTCATATTGCGTCACACAGGTATGACCCAATTACTTTGGTAGTCTGTAAGAAGCGTTGCTCTGTGGAAACAGTTGGAACCAGTTTGACTTCAGTAGTTAGTTCCTGGGAGAAAATATGACGACTTTGACCATCAGTGAAAAACAGCTTCCAAGCTGTAGAGATGCAAATAAAATACCAGGTGATGATACAGTAGACAGTGACAACAAAGATAGGCATAACATCTTTAATTGGTGACTGGATTTGGTCAGACTTTTATCATAATATTTTGGCTTGTTTCATATGGGTCTCTTGGTACTGACAGTTCTCTGTCTCACTGCTCTGTTCGTCTACACTGTTACCTACCTAGCTTGACAGGAGCTGAGATTTATGTTCAAACAGATCGCTAAATTTTGTATGTTGTGTGGATGAGGTTAGGGCAGGAGTGCACATACTGATTCTGCTTTTACAGGAGGAGATATTTAATCATATTCATTCAAAAACACCACTTGTTCTGTTGGGTACAAGAGTATAATGCTGGTCGTTCCAGAGTGCATTGTCCTGCGACGAAGTGTGGCTCTCAGTCAAGGACATAGTTGCTCAAGTGTTTGGATTGTGATGTGTAGTTTTTGTGACATTTTATCATCTGCTAATGGAAGGAAAACCAGCACACAAAAATTTTGGGGGGATTTTATCTCATAGTCATTCAAATCATTATATATTTTTATACTTAAATATTGTTTCAACTCTGGTCCCTTTATTGCGTTGACACATACATGGAAAGTTTAGAACTTCTTTCATCTGTGTACAACCCAGGCAGAAATTATTAAAGACTCTTAATTCCTGTTGATTTAAAAGGACAAAGATACCTCTGTCTTTGGTCCTGAAAGCTCAATTCAGAGCTTGGGTGTGCTTTCTGACTTAGCGAAGGTAAAACAGACCTGATCCTAAATTTGTGTTTGAATGATGGCCAGGCCTGGAGCATACACAGTATTGACCTTTATTCTCAGGACATCTAATCTACTTCAGACAGCTAGCTGCTACTCAGGGAGTCTCCCTTTTACCCTCAGTGCTTTAATCATGCAGTCCTGTTGAAATAAGCAGACCTGAGTTCTATAGATGGAGCGTCGGCACCATGAAAAGTTAAGAAGGATTTTTAGTGGGATGGGGCATATTGCCACCATTAAATGGGCAAGTGATGCCTCCGTTTCCTGCACAAGCCTGGCAGTGTGTGGATGAGGTGGCCAGTGTGTGTGATTTGAGTACGAACCTTGTATCCATGTAACAGCTTATATGAAGCTTTCATCAAAACACTTGTGGTGAGACTTGACTAGACAGCATGGTCCAAATTTTCTGTTTGATTAAAATAATTTTAGAGAATAAAAGTGAGATATAGATTGCAGCTTCTGAAACTCTGGTGCAGTAATATAGATGTATTAGGGAGGTAGAAACTATGTTTTCCATGTGATTCAACCATTGAGCTAGCTGTATTTAAAGGAATAATGAGTAGCATTACTATAAGCCTTTGAATGTCCTGTACTGTAAATCCTTGAACAGGAGGCAGCTCAGTGTGGGATTAGAACTGGGGGCATGATAGCTAGATTGAAGACTTCAGTGTAGACATTCAAAGTAAAAATGATACAATTTACTCTGTGAACCAAGACAAAAATATATAAACAGAAGAGCTGGGTTAAGGCTAAATAAAACCGAAGATTAAGGAGTGAAGGAATAAACTTGCAGTGAATTAATGCTATCTAAAATCCATAATTTAAGATAACACAAAAACCAGTTTGAATGTGCCATTGTATTAATAACTGGTCTTATATTTGATTCATCGTATCCTGATTTTTATACACATAGAAGAAGTGAAAGTGAGATTAACTTATAGATAATTGGCATTGGCAGTTTTGTGGGCTGCAATGTGACTAAGGTGTCTGAGTACAAAAGCTTTGCAAGCAAGTTAATTTTAGAATATTAAAAAAATCTCATTACTGTGCACAGGATCTGACAACTGTGAAGCTGTAATCACTTTAATAATTTAGTAAGCATACAGTGAAAGCTAAATCTTAGCTATGAAGTGGAGAAACTCACCACCTTATTTATTGTGATAGTTTATTTATAAAATGGCTTTAATTTACCATATCTTTGAAAATCAAGTCACTTATTGAAAACAGCCTCATAATGTAAATATAATATAGAGAGCACTGCTGAATTAAGTCAGCAGGGGATGTGTGAGAGTTGGAAAACTGCAGCAGTGGAGGATTTGTTCCAGAGTTCCTTAGTCTGACTTGGGAGAGGAACTGTTTACAAGGGCATGCAGTGACAGAACAAGGGGTAATGGTCTTAAAATTAAAATGGTAGATTTATACTGGATATTAGGAAGAAATTATTCCCTGTGAGGGTGGTGAGGCCCTGGCACACTGCCCAGAGAAGCTGTGTCTGCCCCCTCCTTGGCAGTGTCCAAGGCCAGGTTGTATGGCCTCTGGGCAACCTGGGCTAGTGGAGGGTGTCCCTGCAGGGAGTTGGAACTAGATGATCTTTGAGTCTCTTCCAACCCAAACAATTTTATAATGCTATAGCTAAGTAAGAGAATGGGTGAAATGTTTAATGATTTATTTTGTTTTTCTGTCATCCTGTCATCCTCAACCTATAGTCTCCATATTCAGATTTTGTATTTACTGTCACTGGAATGCCAATATGTAGGTCATTTACATTTATATTGATACTATCTGTGTTTTTTCTTGTATTATAAATGAAGAAGCAAAAGTAGAGTAAAAGTACTTTGTATTTATATTTTTTTCTAAAATAATTTTATCCAAGCTTTCACAAATTATTGTGTTCTGGCTAAACAACTACTTTTAACAGAAAGAATAAAACCAGTATTCTTTGGAAATGGCAGCAATCAGTTGGTGTATGCTTGATGGAAACTTTGTATATAGTGTTTACAACCTAACAGATTTTCTATTTAAATATTTCCAAACAGGTAATGTGGGTATGTAACTTGTGCCGAAAACAACAAGAAATCCTCACTAAATCAGGAGCCTGGTTCTACAACAGTGGATCAAATGCACCACAGCAGCCTGACCACCAAGAAGGTGTTAGAGGTCTGCGAAACGAGGAGGCACCTCAAGAGAAAAAGGCAAAGCTGCAGGAGCATTCGCAGTACCAGGGACCACCAGGTGACATATCCACACAAGTTTTGGACAAAAACAGATCACAAGGGCTCACAAGACAAGACTCAATTAAGAATGGTTCAGGAGTAAAGCACCAAGTAACAAGTGACACTACATCAGACAGGTAGGAAAGTATTTAATGTTTGTACTGATAAGGTCTAACCAATTTATGCTGCAAATTTTATTTTGCCAATTTAATTGCATTTTTATTCTGGAGCCTATAAAGTATGTACTGGGCTTTTGAAACAATCCTACAAGTAGCTGAGGAGTTCTTACTGTGTTCAGATGTCCATGGAAAGAGTGTGTTCTCCATATCTTCTCTTTAAAAAAAAAACAACGTGGAAAATGACAGTTGCTCTGTGAGAGAGTTTGTCCATGTGCTTACAACTTTGTTGAATCATACTCATTGAGCTGTGCAGAATGTTACTGCATTTCTTTTGTGGCTGCTGTCTTTAGAGTGGGATTTTAGTAATCCAAAAAAGGGCTCAAAAAAGCTGGTTAATGGAAGATGGTGACTGTTCGGACTTCTGAGTTAAAACATCTGATAGCACCAGCAGTATATAGCATTGAAAATAGTGTGATGACCTGAATCTTTTCATGGTTTTTCTGTTTCTTGCTGTTTGGTGTTTTCATTAGTGTGATTTTTTTTTTCTTTTTTTTTTTTCTACACTGGTTTATCTCAGTATAACTTGGCATTGGTTGAAACTGTGTCTGTTCTAAGGTCTAAGACCTAGTTTAGCCAGAGGCTGGAGCTGGGCTTCCCTCCCTCTTACTGATGTGATTGTACCAAAAGGCGCTGGAAGGCTCTCAACCTCTGCAGCTACACTTTACCAGAACACAAAAGTAAAAGCTGTTTTATTGAATAAACTTTCTAAGGAAGACCAGAGTAGAACTTTAAATATAGAGGGAAGGGTAAGAAAAGAGTGAGCTTGCTCGCATGTTTCCATGGGTATGATACCCTCTCTTTCCAGAGACCTCCACCTGCCCTGGAATTTGGCAGCCAGAGCAGTGTAATCTGGAAGCCTTCCTCTGCTGCCCAGCTTTGACCCCACTACAATACTTATTCTGCAAGTTTGAAACAAGTTAGGCAGCCATAATATCTTTTACAGCTAATATAATTAAAATCGTTTTCCTTTTCCCTCACCTCTTGTATTCCACCATATTTCATTTCCTATTTTTGGTCTTATTTGGAAACAAAGTGAACATAATTAATCTAAACCTTTTCCTTTAACTTATTCTGCCTGTTGCCCTTTGCCCTGATTCCAGCTCATGGGTTCAGTGCTTAGTGGCTCTGAGTGCTCATCAGTTATATGTGTGGTCTCTGAGAAATACAGCTAGCAGCTTAACTTGATGCTAAGGACCAGGAGAGAGCCTGATTCTGTTGTGGGGTTTGGTTTTTTTCCTTAATTTTGCCAGAAAAATGGCATCACACATAATGTCATGGTAAACACCCCCCCCACACCCCCTCCTCCACCTTGTTCAATATAATTGAGCTCTGTGAGTGAGAGTTTCCCCCCCTCTACTCTGCTCTTGTGAGACCCCACCTGTGATATTGTGTCCAGTTCTTGAGTCCCCAACACAAGAAGGACATGGACCTGTTGGAATGGGTCCAGAGGAGGGCCATGAAAGCAATTAGAGGACTGGAGCATCTCTCCTATGAAGACAGGCTGAGTTGGGTCTGTTCAGCCTGGAGAAGGCTCTGGGGAGACCTCATAGCAGCCTTCCAGTAGGTCCTGAAGGGGCTACAGGAAAGCTGGGGAGGAATTTTTTAGAAGGACATGTAGTGAGAGGATGAGGGGAAATGGTTTTAAACTGGAAGGACGTATCCAAGTTAGATTGCACGTTAGGAAGTTCTTCACTCTGGGGGTGGTGAGTCACTGGCACAGGTTGCCATGGGAAAGCTGTGGATGCCACCTCCCTGGATGTGTCCAAGGCCATGTTGGACCTTGAGCAGTCTGTTCTAGTGAGAGGTGTCCCTGCCCATGGCAGGGGGGTTGGAGCTTGATGATCTTTGAGGTCCTTTCTAGCCTGAACCATTCTATGAGTCTGTGTTTTGTACTGCATGGAGATTTTATTCTAAGGGTAGTGGGAAGTAACCTTACACAGTGGTTTTCACAGACTGAACCTTGTGATCAGAGTGTGGATACTGATGCAGCATAGGGCTAGACTCCCTGAAAACCGCCAAATTATATGAATCAGAGGAATGCAACATATAACTCGATGTAATCCAGAGACTCAGAAAGTCCATTCTGAGGTCTGCTGTGCAGAGATGGTAGATTTATGGCTCCATGCACTGCAATTCTTTGATTTGTACTATCCAGTTCCATGTTACTTCTGGGTTGTCCAAAAGGGTTCTTTTTTTTTATTTTTGATCCAAAACATCTATGTATGCTCTTTTTCTTAAGACCTATGCTACTCATCATTCAATACATTGTGTTGTCTTTCTAGCAGCAAAATTATTTGAATAGACATAATCTTTTTTCAGTCATTTTGTAGCAGGCAATCAGCTTGTGAAATGCTTGATTTCTTCATTTCAAAGCCTAAGCCAAAGCAAATGTTTATAATACCCTATTAAAATGTGTACAACATTCTAATAATAAAAGCTGGGGAACAGGAAAACTTAATGCTGATACAAAGCTTTTAATGTGTCATTCTGTTTGCCTGAATTGTCAGATCTTCAGGTGCTGTTGCCATGCTTGAGCTGTAAAATAATTATTTTTCTTGCTCTTGGTAGGATTTATTGTAAAGCCATTTCAGTCATTTCCACATATGAATTTGGTGTTTTAAACTGTAAATCTTTTTTGACATTCCCGAAGTGTTGCTTCATAAACCACTTTTCTATATATGTGGCATTTCACAATCCTTTTTAAGCTATAGCTCTCTTGAAGTGGGAAACAACCCATGCGTCTTCCCAGTGCAAGGCTATAGTAGTCACCTAACTGTTTCTAATGCCCATCTGAAATGCTATTATGTAGTTCAGGTAGATGTGAATGATTATATGTGGATTTTTTAATATTTTTTTTTAAATTTCTTTTTTCCTTATCCATCTTATATGAATCCAAAATGATTTTCAAACATTTTAAATTCAAAGTTAAACTTTCTAATGATGCATTCTATTAGTGTAAGCAAAGCTCACCTCAGGGATATTTTTTTTTATGAGATTCAAACCTCCCTCAAAAAACCACCTAAAACTGAAGATATTGTGAGAAAGTTTGTTTTCATGTTTCATGAGTCATTTCATTGTTGCTGCAAATATCAGTGGGTAAGCTGTGTCAAGAAGAAGAAGAATTGGTTCCTGGTATCTGTAAAGATCATGATCTGTAAGATGGTGATTTGAAGCAAGTCTAACGAATAAAGCTGCCTGAACCCTTTTCAGATTAGCTGTAAGGATATGAGATTTAATCACATAAACCAGAATGAAAACAACAAATTGAGAGTGAGCAGCTGCAGAGTGGCACAACAGCAGTATTTATTTTCCAGGCCAGCAGACACAGATAAAATATATCCTCCTTCCCTATTCCTTCCCTTTTCCTTCCCTTCTCCTTTCAGAGCTACAGATGTATTTTGGGGGTTCATTTTTGATCATCCCTTTTATCTCAGGAGACAAAAGAGGATTTTTATGATGGTTTCCACACACTATAGTGCGTTTGGTGGATGTATTTTTTTCTCAGCAAGAGTGGCAAACAGAACCGTTGAGGCTCCTGTGGTCTGAAGATGCAGGCTTTCTGCATGTATTCTTTATGGGATGTGTACAGGTGTTTCCCCATATAAAGGTTTTATTGTATTGTGTTACCAATGGCAGTGGAATGAAAGTGTTCCCCTGTGTCCCATTGCTTCTGCTCTTGGAAGAAGTGCCAGTGTGAGTTGGCAGCATAGGCACTGTCTTTTGGGAGTGCAGTCGGGAAGTCAGGATGTGAACAAGGAGGAAAAAAACAAGAGACTAGAGTAAGAGGGAAGAGGAGGGGAGAGGAGAAAGGCAGTTGAGAAACATCACAAAGCATCATGAATTAAATAAGTGTATGTCTGTTTCATGTTACAACTTTTTAAAATGGCTCTTCTTTAATTGCTGGATTATGAACAAGTGATGCAGAGAACGTCACCAATGATAGTTTGCAATTTAAAGTATGGCAGTGCATGTTAAGGAACCAGTCCATTACATTTCTTAGTGAAAGGCTTAAAACTGGCCATTTCCCAAGATTATCACTATTTTCTTACTCAACACCTATGACATGTCACTGTAGTGCAGCCTCTGGTTTAATTTCTGTTTCTGAGTACCTGAGTTGATAGATCTTTAGCTCACATCTTAAAAATACCATACAATCTTTATATTTGAAAGCAGTCTCAAGCTGAATAAAGGCCTTTTGTCTTTTACCCATGTTTTTCTATCTGCTGATATTTTTAAGACTGTGAGAAATAGTAAAAGAATTGTGTTTAATAAAAGGAGTTAGTATCCAACAGCCAGACTAAGAATGCTATGTACAGATTTGTTTGCATTCAGTATCCGCTGAAGGACAACAGTGTCTCCAAACTTCTTAGAAATCTTTATATAAGAATTAACAGACATGAATTTATTTTTTAATGTTGTTGACTACTGCAGTAGAAAACCCCACAATTCTTGAGAAATCACATTGATGTCTTTCCCTCTTGAATAAATCTAACACTTGGTACAAGTGTTTTTGCAGGATGAGTTTAAAATTGAATCAATATTCTTTTTGCGGAAGTTATAATGAAATAATTACCACTTATTACAAGGAGAAAGCTACACCTACTTATGAGGATGAGTAAGGAGTTTGGTACCATCTGTAATGCAGACTCCGTGAGAAGTTCCTGAATGTTACTGACATTGCTTACTAACAGCCCAGACTACCTGTAACAGGTGTACTATGTTCCTACCTGTTACAAATAGAATGCAAGGAGTTGCAGGATCTCTGTTTTTTTTTCTAACTTCTGGAAGAGAGAGACAACATTTTCTTTCCAACACCTTTGCAGAACTGCCCATCTTCCAAGAAACAAAACCTCTTGTACAATTCTGTATGTCTCCCAATGCCGGTTTTGTGGGTCACCTACTGATGTGAACAGTGACACCGCTAACACAGCATTCAGGACACCTGTACCCACACCGTGACTTCAGTGTGGCTTTTCTAAGATGTGCATTGCTTCCCTCCCTCCACTTCTATTTCCCCTGAAGTAGCAGAACAACCAGATTTTTTTTCTGATGATGATTTATTAAAAGAAATTCTACCACTTTTTTCCTAGATCCAGCCTTCGTCTAGCTGAAGGATCAGTACTGCATAGTACCAGTGTCTGTGTACTGTGTATCTGTCTAGCTGTACAGTCAGTACTGTGGAGCATTGGGCCTGTTCTGACCATGAGAGCAGATACAATTTGGAATCTTCCTCTTAGAGAAAGCTAATCTGTTTGGAGGAGAAAGAGAAGAAATTTCCCTAAATGTAGCAGAACTACCCTACCTTAATAAACAGTGTAAACCTGCTGTGTTTCTTTTCTAACGTTAGGGAGTGTTTTAATTAAACACATAACTAAAGAGATTGAATTCCAGCTCTTAAGTGACAGCCGAAGCTCAGCTGCAGTCGTTCTCTGCAGCGAGCAAATCTCATGTTAGTTTTAGGGAATTCCCTTGTACAGCAGTGTGCTGTAGAGTGCCTTTGCAAAAAGAATTCCATTGCAACGTGATGATTGCAACTATTTTGCTTACTGCCATAGAGCACTTGATTTTTTTTCTTAATTATGCGTATTTGTGGATACCGCTTACTGTAAAGTAGCACTTCTGATTTGATTTCCTCATGTAGAATGAGCTCAGGGAAGTCTTGATATTCACTGCTGACATTTGGTATCTTTGAAGCAGAGCTTAGCCTTGCATTGCGTGGCTGCACTTCTGTGTGTCTCAGCTGTCTTTAACTGTGCTACAAGACCATTAACAGTCTAAATCTGTAAACACAGACCTCAGCTGTATCAGAATATCGAACGTTTTTTATTAAGTGCTAACTGCCGCTAACATTTATGGAATTAAATGTAGTTTTGCTTTTAGCTAAATTGACCCTGAAAGAAAGCAATAGCAGCAGAAAAAAATGAGACCAGCATCATTTTGAATTTATTTTTTTAAATGAACAAGGCCAGTGCCTTCCTGGGTTGAGAATGTCTTTGTAAAGTGCTGTTGTGTTGACCTTGCACGAACATGAATGTTAGAGCTCATTGTGTGTTCAAATCCTTATCTGTGCTGCAGTGTGTTTGTGGGAGGATAACATTTCTTCAGAAGTATAAATGACAGATCTTTTTTTCATTTCATATTTACAAAATTGTTATGGAAAGGTGAATAAGTTACATCTGTGGAGCACAGCAGAGGAAAATGGTTAAAATTTCACAAAGGACTCTGCTAACCCAGGTTTGTGGTTTCTGGAAGCAGAGTAGTTCTGGAATCCGCAGAAGGTAATTCAATGAATGGACTTATATTTTCATACCTTTTACCATATCCATATAGATTGGGAGAATAAGTAATTGTTACTGGTACACATTCTTTCTTTGTCTCTTTCCTCAATTCTTCCTTCTAGAATTCACAAACGATAAATCACTTCTGCAGTGAAATTTAGTTGTCATTTATCTTTTACGTGGCAAGTTTGATAATGTTAGTAAATGTCAATCTCTTTTAGTTAGTCAGATTTGAGGAAAAATATTATGAAAAAATTTAATAGGACCATATTCTCATAATTAAAAATTATATTAAGCAATACTGTTTTGCTTTCTTCCTTGTCTTTAGTTTGATTATTCTGTTTCTTTTTCCGCCTCTTCAAGCCAAATCCTTCTTTGTCCCTTTATCTACCCTAATGTCTTTATCTAGTTGTGTATTTATTTTATTAGCTCATTAGCTCATTTTCTTTGTGTGTCGTCATCTCTTTGTCAGTGGTGCAAGTTCTTAAGAAAGTGACTAGACAGTGTATTTTCAAAGATACACCCATGGTATCTAGACATTTTATTCTCTAATCCAGTTCTTTTTCTTTTCCCTAGCTCCAACTCACCTCTCGTTCTTAATATCCAACAATTCTGCAGCCATTTATAAATGTCCTTTTCGATTTATGGTAAAGTAAGGGGTTGCTCTCCTAAGCTTTGAGAAATCTTAATTTTGTGCTTTTCATTGTGACAGCTGCACTGCATTCTTTACTAATCAAAAGGAAGACAGCCACAGACATTTTAAGGGAATAGTTACCCCTTCCAGCAAATACAGTACTTCTTGGCTATTAGGAAAAATTTCTTCATCAAAGGGGTTGTAAAGCCTGGAGGAATGGTTGAGTCACCATCCCTGGAGGTATTTAAAGCATGCGTACATGTGGTGCTTAGTGACATGGTTTAGTGGTGGACTTGACAGTGCTAGGTTAATGGTTGGAACTGATGATGGTCCTAAAGGTGTTTTCCAACCAAAACAATGACGATACTGTGATTCTGTACAATGTCAAGTGAAGTACAAAATGTAGGTGGCTTGAAGTCAGTGAATCTGAACTTGAAGCGGAGTTTTAAAATCCAAGGTTATATCTGTATCTGACACGCAGTGCTTTGTGCATGTGCAACTTGCCGTGCAGCACTGTCCCCTGTAATCATGCCCAGGTGTTTCAGAAAATGACACCAGAAAGTGTTAATTTCTGCAGCACTGGGTTTTCTGGGAAATGTTATTAAGGATTTCAGTAAGATCTTCATAGGATAAGAGGAGGTTAAGTTGCTCCAACACAGTTTTCCCAATTCCTGGTCCAGTGTTTTGTCAGCTGATATTACATGCTTGACTGGGTCCCTAGATGTAGTTTATCTGCCAAAGTAAGTGTTTATTATGCAGCTTGTAATAGGACGAACCATGAACTTTGCAGAAAACCCATTTTCGTTGGCAAAAAGAAAACGGCAAGGACAACGGTTCCTATGGTAATATCTTGATAGAAGGCAGTGCATTTTAGCTCTATGAGGCTTTATTCTGTAATGACTTTCTGAAAATCCTAGACTTTAAAAGATAGACTTCCTTGATGTTCACTTAAAAAAAAAAAAAAAAAAAAACCTTAAAAAAAAAAATAGCCACCCAGGCAGATTAGATTAAAGCAGAAAGCATCTGATTTTCTTTGTAATTCCAAATAAACTGGGAAGCTTCAGAGGGGACATTGCATTCCATAGTTCCAAATCAGTGCACAAACCCATTTTTTTTTTCCCAGAGGTAGATTAATTTTAATTAAATCTTGTTGACTCTGGCATGAGGTGCTGGGCTGACAAAAATGGAGCGGCCTCATTTGTATCTTTATGCTCCAGCTAGAACTGAGAAAAATATCTAAGATAGAAAAGGAATCATTAGTTCAATGATCTCACCTCTTGAATATAAAAAAATTCAACAAATCGATGATTAGTTCAGCAATTTTATCTCCTCGTGATCCTGAAATAATTTTATTTATTCCTAAAATGTAGATGTAATGGTTCATCTTCCTATACCATTCATTAACAGGGACTGGAGCAAAATTGAATTCTTAAAAGAAACACAGTTTAATTTGGGTTTGCATTTAATAAAAACATTATATATATATATATTTTAGTGTGCTTCCCATGTCTCTAGCTCAAGTGAGTATGATAATTAGAGAATTTCTTTTCATTTAGAAAGTATGTATCAATATTTGAAGCAAGAAATAGGATCTTTGAACAAAATAAGGCTGAAAGCAAAAATAATCTCATTACTACTCATTGGATCTTGTGT
>VXBZ01009840.1:1177347-1196995 GCA_013399135.1 Heliornis fulica | reverse complement strand
TTTGAGGCAGAGATTCTTCTCTAAATGAGAACATCAATTATAAAGACACTGAGAATCAGAGTGAGAAGGAAAAGAGTAAGATATGTCATTTAAAGAATTGGTAAAGGAATATTTTGTAGATGATTCTTCCTCAAAAAATTTGATCGTAAGGCCACTACTAGTAGTGTCTCAAGTTTCAAGAAAATTTCTTTTGGATGATGATAGGCTACATTGCCCTGGCATATATCAAGACCTTTTATTTTTACCTGCTTTACTTCTTTGCTCCTCCTTCAAGTAATTAAGAGGTTTGTAAGAATGCTTGTGTTCCACTTGTAGGTATTCACAAAAGCTGTCAGTTAACTGACAGCTGTAAGCTCTAGCTAACTAAACCAGGAGATTTCTCTCAAGACAAGCATTTTAAATTTTATGCTTTATATGGCATATGGGTACTTACTTCAGAAGCAATTTTTTTTCTTCCTGCAAGTGAGATTTATTTTGATATTTATACTGTGATATATCACCAAGTATCATGAAGCCTTAGAGTTATCATAACAATCAGTTATGAAATTAACCCTAACCCTATCTCCCCAGAGTTTTTAACAAAATAGCCAGCACTGCCTTTACTCCAGTAAGATAAAACTCCAGTGTAAAATGGAAATCTTTCCAAAGTAAAATATTTGCACTGCCTAAAAGCCAGGCTCCGTGATGCTGTCAAAGGAAATGAATTCCAGAGGTGTGTGATCATCAGGAAAATATTCTCATTTTCCAATCAGCTGAAGATAGGAGCAACCCAGGAGATAATAAATCTTATAATGACATGAAAGGATGATAAATTAGTCTCTTTGAACTTGCTCCCAAGATATGGAAGGTTCTAACTTTTCTCCAGTGTGCTGAGCAGTAGAAATTAGTAAGCAATCCAGTGCATGGATGTGCTCCCTTAGCTCCCGTTTCACAAAATGAAAAGGCTAATCTTAATCTTACTGTCATTTGGGCAGTGATTTGTCTTCTGGTTTACACATATATCGGCTTTTGTTTCCATCACACATCACTGTGACACACTGACACCCAACACAAGTTTGGAGGCTTTTTAAGGTCCAAATCAGTCATCTGAGTGTAGAGATACTGCAATAAATCTCTTAAGTTATTTTCCAGGTGACTAAAAGGAATTTCTAAAATTAATTAAACTCCCAAGCTTACAGGGAATGAGAGCCAATTTCTGCGATGTATAACCACCATGGACTTAATCAGGAGCTTTATGATCAGCCCACTCACTGAAAGAAGCATTCGTACAGAGGATCTCATCCAAGGAGGATGGTTACAGTGTATTTCAAAAAGAGAACATCATCTCTCTGCTCAAATCTGTATATTTAAATCATTACTGTGCTGGGTGCATTTACGGTGCTGGCAATCATCAGTGGACTGTTGCAGGATTTAATTTTTGTGCTCTGCTTTGTGCTAATCGTGTCCTCTCTTAAAACGGCGTAAGTTGGAGAGTAAAGGATGTAAGTACAAACTGCCTGTGAGCACTGAGGGGATCAACTTTCACCTTGAACACACCATCCTGGGGTGGAAAGACAGTTGTCTGAAAAGTGCTAGTGCATGTATTTTCAGCTTCTGTTTTTAGTTTTCAACATTATTAATAATGCATAGTACTTTTTAGCAATATTTTTATTCATCTTTTGTTTTATTGGAAGGTGACAAATGGTGAAAGTGAAGAACAGAAATCTCTCTTGTAGCAGAAGTTTTCAAAAATCAATCAAATCTCTGTTCTAGGCCAGCACTTCTTGAGTAGTGAGACACATCTCATCTCATTGGTGAACCATTCAGAACTGCAAATGAGGCATAAAGCAGGATTCATGTACTGTAATGAGGTGCAGAGAAATACCAGTTGTTTGTGAGTCAGCTGAAGGTAGAATTGGTTGAAATATACTACTGTAAGCTACGCATTCTGAGAGGTGTGCAGCGTCTACTGCGCATTGAGCCTGCTGCATCAACGTGTATTACACGTACTCTGCTTATTCAGCCGGCATCTAACAGTTTGCTGTTCCTGTCAGGTAATGCAGCTATTCCTTTAGTCAGGGGAATGATGTTGCAGTTACCACTTCTCTAACTCTGCCTGATTCATCTGCATCAAGAGTGTTCCTTTAATACGTTTAAAAATACCATCTCTATGTTTCATACCTCATGTATGAACATGCACAAGTGTGTAACAGCTTAGGATGTCTAGCTGTAAGTGGTCAGAAACTCTGAGGAAAATGGAAAAAGTAGCATCATTCGTGGACCTAGAGTTTATAGACATTAGTTTGTGGAGAAAACACATTTATTTCTCCTGTAGGAAGCATGCCAACCCTCCAGACAATAAAAACAATTAACAATATGTATTAATTATTTTAGCAAAACCCACAGTCGTGGTCTTTCAGGTTAAAGAAGGAATTTCTCCAAGACAAATAGGTTGGGTTTTGTTTGCCAAATGGAACTTCTGCCCCACCAGGTTATTAGATAAATTATGTCTTCTTGGTCACAGCAAGTAGCTTTAAAAAAAGTATTCTTAGATTTTAGGCCTTGTTTTTAATATGGAAGATTGACCATCCGTAGAAAATTTGCTTGAAAACATGCAGATCCCTAAAATGTCTGGCTTGATGCTGTGACAGTCCATGGGTAGGTTGGAAAAAGGGAGGGAAAGTGCACACCTGGATTCTTTTGTTTTCTCACGTGGTGTCAGGACACAGCCAAGTAGGAACTGGAAAGTATTCTCAGATCCAGCAATAGAAATGCAACCACATAGTTTTATATTCATACCTCCTAAATCAGGTACTTAGACAAGCACAAGAACACTTTCTTACCTATTTTTGGGCACACATGCAATTTTTGGTCACATTATTTATTTATTTTCCATACACCTCTCCCTCTATTGATTATGCAGGAAGACAAAGGCTAGCCAGGTCCTCAACTATGTACTTCAGTCATCTGTATTTGAATGGAATGAATCTGGATGTCTGTGTTCTTAGCTTCATACAGTGATTCAGACAATCTAAACTCAACCTCTTAATTTGCCTAATATCTTTAACACCTTCATTTTTAAGCATAGAATTTCCTAAGCAAGGAATACTTGGAAATACCTGGCAAGTGAGGCAGGAAATAGGTACTGGAGCCCTTTTGCAGAGCAGCAAGAGGCAACAATGTACTTAAAACTGAGTATTTGGAGTCGTTTCTGTGAACATGTCACGTAGCATACAATATTCTTACCGAAATAGCAAAATCCAAAGTGCCTTACACCACTTGTGCTGGAAACCCCCCTCAAGCTCAGCATTGTACCGCTTAATGTTCTGTAAGTCAGAAGATGCAACCTGTGCTTTTTCTCTGTTCTGTGGTGTGCCCTAGCAATAGATGCGTTTTGTTTCACTGTTCAAGTTGCATATATCGTGTAATATTCAGAAGGGTGAGAAGGACAAAGATAAGAGAAATAATTAAAATTAAACATTTCATTTAATTATTTCTACTATTCTATGCCTTGTCATGTTTAAATAAAATTTCCCATATTGCCTTTCAACTAATGTATTAAAGAGAATTCCGCTGAGAGGTTTGAGAAGCCATAATCTGTGTTGAGCTAAGGAAATTAACCAATAAGTCAAAGTTATTCATGTTAAAGATATCTTAAAAATAATTATGCTGGGAGGTAGACCTTGTTCTGAGGCATACCTGCTGATTCATTTCAAGAAGTATCACTGTTGTGATATAGTCTATCATCATTAATAACAAAAGGCTTTTAAGTGATAGTTTTCATATATCCCTCGTCCAATTTATTTGTGGTTTTTTTTTTTCCCCCTCTCTTACTCATCCTGGAATGTGCAATTTGTGTGGTCAGTGCCAGTTTTTGTGTGCCCATTATAGGCCTAACAGCAGGATTTCCCAAGTGAACATATGGCATATTTCCTAGTATCTGCATAAGGAGAAAAATCAGACCTATCATTGTGTTATCTGGGTTTTAAAACATGGATATTTTCTTTGACATTGGAACTATTTATATTAAAGAAGTCACCTAGAATTTGACTTCCACAAGTTTTCATTTTTCCTTTCATAGATTTAGAATTTAAATAAGACATAATTGGTGAAAAATAAGGTAAAATCTCAGCTTCCAAATATTTTATTTGTAAAATGCACAACTAGTAAGTAAGCATGTAAAATCTCACATTTTACTTGCTTCCCACCTTTTAGAAAGTTATAAAGCCATACTGATCAGTGGATTGTGATTATTTCTGTTGTTTACTTAGACCATGATGAGATACAAGGAAATGAATTATTTGGTCTCATCACAGAGCTTAAGCACACCTAGTTAGGGACAGTTGGCACTTTCCTGTTAAGGAAGTCCAAAGGTGATCTGGCACCTCCCATCAAGACTTGACCTTTTGGATTGATGCAGTCCATGCTCCTTGGCTTTCTTCGGAATCAGTACAAGTCAAGGATTACGTTGTCCTACCTTGCTTTCCCCTTGTGTTATGAGAATTTTCAGATAATGGGAATATCCAGATTCCTGTAAAGGTGCAAACTGTAACCGGACAGCTTATTCTTTATATTTAACCCTGAATGTAAGTAGATTAATCAGGGTGTCCTCTTAACCCTTTGTAGTATTGTGGTAGTTGCTGGGTGCACCTATGACCGAGGAAGAGGGAACAGACTGCTTCCATTGGCACCAGAGCCATTCCAGTGCTTGGAAATGTGGTAGAGGCCCAACGCTGAACTGCGCTTTTGGGCCTTGATCCAAAGACTGTTGGCATGCAGTGACTTCATTGGAATTAGGCTACCAGCTAGTTGCTGCTGCAGGGAACGGTAACTCAATATTAGTAGCTTTGCTTTGGAATAACAAAATTCTAGTATCCTCAGTGCAACAAATAAGAGAATGGATTTGGCTTCACACATCTTACTGGAGCACTGACGTTATACTTATCTGTAACCTGAACCAGGTCACTTCATTTCCTAAAGCATTTAATAGATAATGTACATACAAGCTTTGTGCTGATAAACTATTTTTGTAAAGCTTGTTCAAAGGATAAATTCTTAATTAATTATTTGATATCACTGCTGGAGGATCAGGAGATCACTTTGGTGAGTCTTTGGTGCGTAGGATGCCATTAGTGTCAAGTCCAATGGAAACAAGGAATGAGGGAGTTAAACACAACAGAGACACATGGTTCCATGAGCACCAGAATCAATACAGCCTATAATGGTGTCTCATATTTTTCTAACCTATTTCCTCTGGGTGGAGGATCACAATAACTTAAGCACCTTTTCCCTTCAATTATGATAATTTTATCATATTTAGGACAGCAAGAATGTTGCTATTTACTGGCCATATCCTGACTGTCTTACTACTTCCAAAGTCAATGGGTAATGGCTCAGTGCAGCCCATCCTTCCTCTGTGTGTGCTGACTTTGTTCTGTCTTCTCCTGTGATGAATGCTGATCTTCATCCAGCGTGCTGGAGTTTAGTTATTTTAATATTTATGCCTCTATGAAACTATCCGGTCTCCTCAAGTATGTTAATCATAGTGATAGGTAGTAATACAGACAGAAAAAGGAATAAACAGACAGTCCAGATTTCTAAGTCTCATATCCTTGGTTCAAAATCTGTAACTCAGCCTAAAAGGAGAATATACATTACTATTAAATGGCTAAATGGGAGGAGGATGAAGCACATTGAAAAGAATCATATGAAATGGATAGAATGTTTTATGCATTAAAAAGACAGGAAGATACTGAGATAAAAATGTAAGGAAGACAAAACAACATTTGATGGTTGATCATGAGGAGGAATTTACTTCTACATTGCTATACTTTGTTAGTGGATATTTTTTTATAGCAAGCTGTCTCTTAGCTGGAATTTCAGTATCTTCCATCATAGATCTATGACCTGACTACCGGGGAATAAAATCAGTATCACTTTTCCGTTCTCAATGAATGTTTAACTCAGTGAATTAAATAGTTCTTTTAATATTTAATTATTTTACGGGAGAGAGAGCAGCCTCAACAGCAAAGACAAATTCCTTTTGGAATAACCAAGAAGGTGTTCATGAGGACTTTATGTGCATGTTTGAGGAACTCAGAAGATAAAAACTTGGGAGTCAGTTTTCCATGTTCCCAGACATTGTTACAACTGCCAGACTTCTGTAATAAAAGGAAGGTTGCCTTTTGAATGACTGCTCAGGTATCAGCTCAAGAAGAGGATTCTTTATTACAGTTCTTGGGCAGAGACTGATGCTTCCCTACAGCTTGGATTTAGGTACTTTTATCTTTTTTGGGGTTGGAGCTTTATCTATAGCGATCTCTTTACAATTACCTGCCCTAAATATTCAGGATACTGGTGTCTATGACTCCTTATGTGATTAAATTTACAATTGTAGGTTTTGGCTTAGTTCTTGCTAAACTTCTCTTGTGGAGCTGAACGTTGTTGGAGGAAATACAAATTAATGTGTGCTTTCGTCCATAAGAAAGCCTGGTTGCATTTTACTTTTAGTAGTTAATTGACATGCCCATCTTTGAATTTAATGTAAGTTAGTCCTGTAAAATCATGTCATACCTTGGAGCATCAGTTTGCTCGTTTTGGGTCACATTGGCAGTCTTATTAACTGTAATAATATAACATCATCTAGTGTGCAAGGCCACTGTTGTTAACTTACCAGTATGAAAAGCGTTTGTTCAGATGTTTTTTCTTTTCATACTGAGAATTCTTAAATAGTAAAAAAAAATAATTTCTAAATATTTAGCTAAATGCTTTAGTGAGGGCATATTGGAGAGGAGTGGTAGCATCATTACAGAAACCTACGTGCAATTAATGTCCCAATTTTATTTAGAGTCTAGAAGAAAAAATAGCTATTTGACTTTCTATACATTCAAAAAAATCCTACTCTTACCCCCAAACTCCAAATGACTCATCTCTACCATTTCCTTCTGTGATTTCATTAAACTATACTTATAATATACAGTAAATTAGACTGGAATTGAATCCAAAACTGTATTTGATAGTATCTTTTATTACAGAAAAATCTTTGCCTTAGGAGCTATAATGCATAGGTTTAATGAGGTTGCATGACTTTACCTTGTTTAAGTGACAGCTTTCTGAGAAATATCTTTTCTGTGTGGCTACAGTAAGAAGTAATCCCTATAAGTGATGTTTGAAATAACGTTGAATTTCTTTATATAATAGGTTTACCTTAAGAGATCTCTGTATTCTAGAATCAAAGATATGTAATAGTTGAAACTTAAATGTTTTCTATAAATTGAAAAATATCCATACATCCTCAAGAGCTTTCTAGAATAACTTTTATCTCAAACTACTTGTAGCTGGATAAGATTCTAGTTAGCTACTGAAATAGGTATCTGTATGGATCTCAGAGTAGGCTGGCTTAATGGACCCACTGATTCTTTCCCAGGATTGCCTTTTCATTTTGAAATAGGCTGTCAGCCATATCAGGTAGTTGCTTAGTACTTGTTTTTCCCATTCTCTGAAATCTCTTTAAGCAATTGATGTACATGTCTAAAAAAACCTGTGCAAAACTGGTGAAGTAATGAAATTTGCTATTATTAAACAACAGCCGGCAAGAATATGTACATAGATGCAAGTATAAATAAAAAAAATAGTATAATAAAAATCATTATTATTTGAATCAGGCCCTCGAATCTTAAGAGATGTCAGAATTACAAATGCTTGGCTTACCTAGTGCATGTTGAAGCACATGGGGTTGTTTGAAAAAAGAAGCCTGTGCATATAGGACCTCTGTTTCTTCTAATATGGATATTAGGAAGAAATTCTTCCCTATGGAGGGTGGTGAGGCCCTGGCACAAGCTGCCCAAGGAAGTGGTGGATGCCCCGTCCAACCTGTTAAAGGCCAGTTTGGATGGGTCCTTGAGCAGTCTGGCCTAGTGAAAGGTGTCCCTTCCTATGGTAAAGGAATTGGAACTAGATGTCTTTAAGGTTCCTTGCAGCCCAAATGTTTCTGTGATTCTATGATTCTGTGATACTGGAGGATGTGGAGTGAGTGATATGAAGAAAAGGAAAAATGTAATATGAAGTGTAAAGAAGTATCAAATAGGGAAAAAAAATTCTGGTGAGGCGCTGGAACATGGTGAGGCACTGGCACAAGTTGCCCAGAGAGGCTGTTGAAGCCTCATCCCTGGAAGTGTTTAAGGCCTCATTGGAGGGGGCTTTGGGCAACCTGGTCTAGTGAGATGTCCATGCCCATTGACGGGAGGGTGAAACCACATGATATTTGAGGTCCCTTCCAACCCAAACCATTCTATGGTTCTATGAAATTAGTTCTTGCCTTTTTCAGAGGTATTTTTTGAAGCTTTTAATCTGGGAATACAGAGGATGTAATCTCAAGTGATTAAATTTTGGGAAAGTTGGAAGTAACTAAGAAGAGGGCTTACTAATAAGTCTACATTATAGGGTCAGTACAATAAGATAGGCCACATAGTAAATACAGGAAGGAATTATTTATTTGGCAGAGGGTCTCTTGGAGAGCAATAGAAAGGTCAGGAAAGAAAGGCCATTCTGTTTATTTTTCTATACTTTTACTTTGTGAAATTTAAAAAAATATTTACAGTAAACAGTAATCTCAGTCCTCATGAAAACTCCTTTGGCGCAAAGAAGTGTGTATTTGCACAACCCCCTGTCAATACAGATGATTTTTCTACTACTAGCAACTACGGAACATTTGCCTTTAAAAGTATCCTTTTACTTTTATCTTCTTTGTATGAATGGTTTCACTTGCATGAATATCTACAGAGTACTCTTAATTCCTTAATTGATCAAGAAAAAAAATGTAGAATTTTTAAATATGTATCCCATTTTTTTTCAGTAGTTTTAGAACAATTTTACAAAAAAAAAAAAAGAAAAAGTATGTCATAACTTCCTTTTAAAATATCTGTAAATGAATACACAGAAATGCAAATGCCAAATGTTTGAACCTCGGTTGCAACTAGAGGAGCATTTTGGCTTTACTGTCCATTCATAAGGCATACACCAAAATGGTAATATAATTGAAATCTGTGGTAAAATACTGGTCTTATACTTGCTCCATGGTAAAAATTGTTTCTGAACTGCAAGCAGTGCAGATAAGACTAAAAATTATTTGAATAGATTGACTAATTTTAATGAGGGGATTCTGTTTGCTGCAACACCAGAAAAGATTTTTTTTTCCTTTTAGATACAAGGAATATAAAGGCAAATTTTCTCATGTTCTCAATAAATTTTTCCATAATGCTCAGTATCCTTTAGGCATAAAACCATATATTAAAAGCTCTTTTGCGTAGCACTTTGTAGGTTTTCGCATGAGTTTTATTAGTGGATATTTTATAATTTTTTAAATTATTTTAAAAATAGTTAATATGGATGTTAGTATGAAGTGCTCTGTATCTTCTTTAGAGGAGACTGGATATTAATTCATTCCTATTTCCTTTCTTGCTTTAAAGTGTGAGTTGTAACTGCCATCCTTCTGGCCAAAGAAGCCTGGATGGGTACTCCCTTCTGAGCACATCAATACTACACTTTAATTAGCTGGAAGGTTGCTTATTCCCATATCTTTGGGGATTAAAATAGCTTTCAGTGGAAGAGATTTGATAATGGCCTGCATTTTATGCTAGTTTATTTGGAGATTTTGTAATTAGTGCTAAGATGGTAAAGCTGTGGATAGAAAATTATATATTCTAAGGAAAAATCTTTTTAATTGTCATTTTTCAATTTGACCATGATAGACTGTATTCAGTAGTGTTATGTAATGTCATCCTCTGGCACGAGCATCGAAAGAAAAGAGGAAAAATATGTTTTGTAGTCAGGGATTCTTTTTTCCTGTACATTAATGGTATTCATTGCACATATTATGCAGCAGAATCTCCCTGTGCTTTATTAGATGACTGCTTCTGCTTCTTGCTCTTTGACTTCCTGTACTTTATGTGTACCAGAGATATAGGTTCCTAAGACAGTTTTCCTGGAAGTAGACAGGTATGGAGCACCCAAAGAAGTGATTGATTTTTGCTTGGTTCCATCATGGCTGATTCAGCTCAATAAACTTTTAAAAGATGCCGTAGATTTCTTATTTTGAAATGTAATACGTACATAATGCATCCACTCCTGTTAGTGGTTGTTCGAGTTTGTGCAATAAATCATTGCCTTGATGCTGTCTGTACAGTACTGAACGGAGTAGTCATGTATATAATGTATACTGTTTGCTTCAGTCATGAATTGCTATTACAGTTAAGTGTTTGCACTGAAAGACCTGTTATCTCATGGTATAGCTTTTCCGATCTGAGACGAAAGGTCTATTGTGACAGTCTCAGTGCTACATGTTATTTATCATATGAAGAATATTTTTAGAGTGATCTTTCTGTCCTGTATAGCTGCCTTTACATTAAAAAAAAAACCCCGCCAAACCTACATACACGGTCACCGATGTTAGTCATTTTTACAGGGGAGGGAAGGAGGCGGGGAAGATGCAGAAATCCTCCTCCTCTTAGACAGTAGTAGCAGTGTGAGGATGCCTTGTCCTCATTTTTTTTTTTTACTTCTGAGATTTTATTGCTGGCAGCCAGATGTGCTGAAACTCCTGACGACAGCATCTATTCACTGCGTGTTTTTAATAGGCTTAGAGAAATATGAGTAGAGTATATGAAAGCAGCTCAGCTTCACACTTCGGCCAGGAATGCCCAAAAAGCTTATTGCTGTTTAGAATTCTTGCTACAGTCAGGAGAAAGCTGCACGGGTACTAAATCTTCTACGACTGAATTAGAAGAATAATGACTGTACAATTAACTATCAGCCCCTGCTTATTTAGGCACAGTTTTTACAGAGACCAGGAGAAATATGGAACTTGATTGGCATGTTTGCATTTGACAGTGTGTGCAAAATAGATGACTTTTAAGACAGGTGGTGAAGAAAAATAGAAGGGAAGGAAAGAGAGAAAATGCAATTTGAGACACTGCGCCAGGTCTGCAATTCTGTTTTATCTCATTTTCATGGGGTTTTCTCATCCCCTCCAAATATTTTACAAAATGATCTTTTTGGACAAACGCTGAACAACACTAGGTGAGTAGAAATGAAGCATTTTTTGCCTTACTATTTCTGTGCTAGTGCTGATTGCAACCTATTTGCATGTTTTTCAGTGGAGCACTTTTATAATTGCACTCTCCAGTATCAGTAATTTCATGGTAGCAGTGAGTCTCTTCTGTTGGTGCTTTTATTTTTTTATGTAAGGATTTAAATGAGAACTCAATCTGCAGAAATAAAGCCAGCAAAGATAGAATAAAATATTTTAAATGGTTATGTATCTATCAAATACATTAGCTGCCATTAGAAGCTAGCATTATTAGCTATAATCCTTAAAGCATATTAAATATTCATAAACAAATTTATCCGAGAAAATGATTTCTGTGTGGATGTGGCAGTGAAAGGATT
Organism: Heliornis fulica; assembly: GCA_013399135.1. Classification (NCBI taxonomy): domain Eukaryota; kingdom Metazoa; phylum Chordata; class Aves; order Gruiformes; family Heliornithidae; genus Heliornis; species Heliornis fulica. The sequence continues at coordinate 1,185,571 of VXBZ01009840.1, read as the reverse complement.
AAATGCTCAAAGATGTGTCTGTTTAAGCATACAGAATTTGTTGGAAGATGTAAATTAGTAGTCCTGCATACCATTTACAAAATAGGCAGAAAGCAGTTTCTTATTTTTAGAAGACTTAGATTCTGTGTGCGACACTTTTCAATAATCTTTTTAACTGGCCACATTATAGCTGATCAGTGGATGCTTTGCAGCAGGTCACTCAGCTCTGTAGGCTACCCTTTTATGAGCAGCTATTGTTTTGTGGGAATTAGAAATGAAAGGGACAAGTTATTTCTTGGGGTGAGGTGGTTATTAATTTCATTTCTTAGGATGTCTTATGGGGTAAACTGAATTAATAATGACTCAGGTTTGTGGCATTTTTCAGTAAACATACTGTAATTCCAATGTTTAGAACTTTTTCATATAGCTATTAGATATTAACAGTAGAATGATGGAGGATTTTTGTCTAAAAGAGTATGAGTACAGATCAGGGAGAAAAAGAATCCTGTAGTTTTTCATAAATACAGTGCACTGATGGAAACATTCTGGAAAAAGGGTGGAAGTAATATTGCAGAGACTATATCCAGCATTTTAATCTTTTCTGTATCTGTGGAAGAAATCCCTCTTAAATGGGATATTATTAAATTCTCTGATATTTGCACTTAATACTCCAGAAAACTGTTTTAATTTTATTTCCCGGAATGCTGTGGGTAAGGATTCTCTCTCTCACTGCTGGCTTGTCCCTTAAAAATATTTTAATATTTAATGTTACTGTTTTCAAGTTTTGATATTTTTGTGATGAATTTCTAACTGCACATAGAAAATTGCAGAGGTAGCTTTAGTTATCATAATCGGTTTCAGGAATTAAGAGGTTTTTAGTGATACAGGAAATCTGAAGTCAGTGAGATTTTTCTTATATCCCTTTGGTGTACGGTGAAATCTTTGAAGCTCTACAAAATGGAGCAATAATTTATGTATTAACTGTGACTGTAAAACCAAGCCTATTTCCAAGTGCATAGTTTCAGGCCTGCAGCAACCAACAAAGCCCTTAGCAACTGCTCTTCTAATCAGCTACAAACCAAGTCCTGATTCTCTGGATCTGTTTTTGCAGATCAAAGTACATGCTTTTTTTTCCAGATCAAGGTGCATGCTTTCTGTTATATTTTCCTTTTTCACAGATACATGTGCATAGTGCTTTGAGGTGTGTATTGTTCTTGTAAGTCCCTGGCAAAAGCTGGATACGGCATTGCTTTCAAATCAAAAGACATCAGAGAATCATTTTATCGCATTTGCTGTGCCCGAGGTTTAGAATTGCATTTATTCTAGAAGACTGAAAAATAAGAAAGGATTGTTAGGTAACCCAGCTTCCTACCTAGTATGGGCTGTCTTATTTAGGCTCAGAATTTTTCTGTATTTATAAGGAGCAATGTTGTGGTTTTCTAGGTACCAATCCTTTCAGTCTCAAGAAAATATTGTGCAGTTTTTCAACACTATGCAGCAGTAATTTTGAGAGACTAAGTCATGCTTTCTGTGTCTGCAAAAGTTAAGTTAGCTGGAAGTTAAGGATGTTGAGTAAAAAGATTCTGTCTTCTGAATAAGTATTAGTATTTTAAACTTGAAAAAAGGGTTTTGAAGAAGTCATCTATTGAAGAGTCATTAAGACATCTTGCTGTTATTTATTTTGGAGGCTAGTGCTTTTTGTTGTCTCACTGAATTATTTAATTAGGAAAAAATTTAAAATGTAGTGTATAGTTTAGGTAGATTTTTCACTTAAAGCTTTACACAATCAACATAACACACTTGCTGATAACTAATTGTTCATGCATTAAGAGTTAATGTTTCAGAACTGTGCTAAGGAAAACAAAAATACCTCTAGCATGTTAAAAATTCTGCTTTGATAAGGTATAATGTGTTCTTCTCTCTTCAGACTTTGAAGTTACACATTTTGTCACACTACAAAGAGATGAACCTTTTCCTTTTTAAGGTTTTTCTTCCTGATTTATGTCTCCAAAAGTAAAAGTCTGGGTCCAGAAAGGTAACAGCTGACATTAAGCACAGAATGATTAACTGCCACTTAATCAAAGTAATAACATGAAGGAAACAGGTTAATGCATACTAATAACAGATAACAGAATATAAAGCAGACAGTTATAGGGAGCTCGGTAGCATGCACATAGCTGTAACTGAAAATGCATTCCTAATAATTTTTACATCATCAGGTCTTGGAGTTCATCAGTTCTTCTCAAAGTTTAGCTACACTGTGATTTCATTGCAGGAAAGCCAGGTATCTGGGCCTTCACTTTCTCATAACAAACAGTAGCAGGAGTATATATTAAATTGCTTTTCATCATTTCCCATAGAAACCTTAAATGAGTTGGGGTTTTATTTGTGTACTTTGTGCATTGCAGTAGCTGATGTGAGAGGACCCAAATGATATTAAGCTCCTCATGATTTAGATTGATTTTGCCATGTAAATGCGTTTATGTGGCCTCTGCTAAGAGCTTCTGTTGGAGGAATATTGCAGTTCGGTTCTCTTTTGCCAGCTATACTTTGCTGCGAGGTGCTTTAGTGTGTGTGAAAGAGAGAGATGGTTTCCTGGGCCTTCCTCCGGGCCCTGCACGCCTGTATCTGACAGTACCGACTCCAGCCAGTTGAAGCAGTAAGAGCTATGGCTTTACCTCAGAACTGTCTCTCACCTGCACTGGGGGCTATAGCGCTATTGCCCGTGTAAAAGGTTACTTTCTATTAAAAGACAACACAGGAGAATCGTTCTCCATCCTCAGCATTTGTCAAATAGCTGGTTTGCGGAATCAATTCTTCATTCGTGCCTGGGAAAAGAAAGAATGGGAAATGAAATCAGGAGACCTTTTCTTAACAGGCTAAGCTTTTACATTACATCCAGATTCTGAAGCAGCATGTAAAGGAACTTCAGGTTTTCTTCAGTCTAAAATTTTGTGCTGACTTCCAGTGACATACTTTTCATGCAAATGACTAAAGACAGTGAAGTAGTTTCAAAATGTCTTTAAAAAACTTGAGTTATCAGATAAGCAGGATTTTCCGATTGCCATTCTTCGTTTCGAGTTTAGCGTGCAGGTACTGTGCTGTCAGATGCTCTATTTGTAGCAGCAAGCTTTGCGAAGTCACAGTTGCTTTGGGCAGTATTCGGATTAACACATCACTGCAAAATGGCCAGTATCCTTTGTGACTAAAATTGTTACAAATGGTACAGAGCAGTATCAGCCCAGTTTTAATGTCGCAGCATATATTAACAGCTTTGCTATGAGAGAGGGAAGCAGTGGATTTACCTGAACCCGGGTTCTCCCACAAGTCATTACTTCTCTGTTACAGCTATGTGAAAGTGAATTTGTTGTCAAGATTGGCCACACAGGGGCACACGATAACTAAGATACTCGGCCCAAAAATAGTACAAATGCTGCCTGCAAATTATATGTACAGCAGAGACTTAGAAGCGGTCAGTGTTCTGAAATTAGGCACACATAGGTAAAAAAACCAAACCAAACTAACCCACAACTGTATTTTCTTTCATTAGACTCCAACAGTTTTAAAGATCCTTAAGAGTTCTAAATTTTTCAATCCCTTAGCAAACATCTATTGCATAAATTCATTGATTTTTCAAAAGGTTACTGAAATACCTAATAAAGTAGCTTGTTTGTGAAACTAGATGTTTGCACAAAACCCATCATTTTAGCAGAAAAATATGATTTATTTTATTATTCAATTTTCTGTTTTGCTTCCTAAATATATCTATGAACTATTTGCTAATACTCCATTCTCTAATGAAGCCATCACATGATGTCAAGAATTACTGGCACAGACAATTATCATTTGTCATGATGCAAGTAATAATTACTGCGACATTGAGGAAAAATGATCATTTTCTATTCCTTGTTGGAAAACAATTTTGTTGAGATACTTCTCTAGAATACATTTGAGATATTTTCCTAACTGTATTGGTTCAACAATGCAAGAGGTTTGCTCTAAGAGTATGTTATGTTTTTGAATGCTGTTAGTCTTAAGTGCCAAGGATAGAAACACACAGTGTTAGAACTGAGAGTCCATAGACTGATTTACAATAGTTAATTTTAACTGAAATTGCCATCTTCACTTTCAAAAACTAGCTTGTCTATAACTACCTTAAAAAGTATTTTGTTGGGATTTTCACAACTGCTCCCTTTTTTACATCTGTACTAGATTGATATAATCCCATTTTAAATAATTTCCTCAAATACGCAGCTGATGTGATTTCTCAGTTGAATAACCATGCAGTGTTAGAACAAATACAGAATTTTTATTTGTATTCGAACTATGAGTTATGTCCTTAATGAGTTAAAGGCATAGCAAAACTATTTCATCCCTGGTTCTTGGTTATTTGTGTCTTGCATTAGACACAATCGGAATTCCAAAACTAAGCTAACACCAGTCCTAGATATTTGTTTATATTACTTCAGAGAGGTTATTTCTTCTCAAAATTAGAGGCATATGGTATATTCAGGTGAACCCATATGTGTGTATATTTATATATGGATATCCTATATATGCACCTCTGTATATATAGACATACATACATATAAACTTTTGTATATATAATCTATATAACAGCTTCTGTAAACACAAGGGGAAGACTGGTTGGGACAGCAGGTTGTATATACAACATATACATATATATGTTTATATAAAAAGCAGAGAGAGAGACTCTTAGAGCTGTGTGGTCTTTTTTGCAGCTTTGCCATGTGTCCCTCTCACTCTCTTGTCCTTTGCCCCTTCATTTGTTACTTTGGGAGAAAGTGGGACAAGTAGAATGAGTTTTTAAATCTTCTTTTCCTCATCTTTTTATTTCCCTTGGAGGAAGCAACTGAACATACTAGCTTGCCCTACAGTTGTTTCTTTCTGAGAAGAAGTTCTGTATTCCATCCTGTCTTGGCAGCTGTTGGGTTTTGGGTTTGATTTTTAAGTCCCTATTTATAGTGAAAACCAGCCCAGTGACATCCTGCTACAGATATTTTCAGAGAGAGAAAAGTAAGAGATCTCCTTACAGAATCATTTCTCTTCCCATCTCTTCCAGCTCTGGAGAGAGATACCTTCTGTTACTTCCACCTCAGTTGCTACAGATTTAATAAGGTGACATATGCTTCCTCCACGAATCTCACAGAGCTGTGGATATTTGCAGCCATAACAGGTTTCTCTCTCTTCTCATTGTGCATCAGCTGCTGTTATCTGATGATGGTAATAAAATCCTAGCTAGTGTATGATCTTAACTTAAAAAGGAAGAAGAAAGAGGATGGGTCAACATTGGATAATTTATCTCAGTATAGATATTATGTTGAATGACCAAATTTAAATCATCCTAAATTTGGGATTGATTAAACATGCCTCAGAAGTTGATTTTTCTTTTCCTCACCTGGGTGAGAGCAACAGAAAACTAAGGTATATTTTAGTTACCAAGTACAACAGTTTTGAGCGAAGATAAAAAGAATCTCTTTCCGTTCTTGAATAACTCCGATAGTTCCTGTCATTCCACAGAACATCAACATAAGATGTAGGTATTACCTTCTTTTCCTGGAAGAAGGAAATGCAGAGGTCATGATATTAAAAATAACTAGTGATTTTATGTACTCAACTTGAAATATTTTAAAGAGATTCATTCAGTGCAAGACCCAGTGGTTTATGAGAACCACATCTTTCAACATGGACAACCAGAAATCAGTGTTGCTAGTCATGACTCTTGTTTAGGTAATAAATACATTTGGGGATAGATTGAGTTGTGATGACTAAAACAGTAACTAGTCCCAGCTATCCATTTTACCCTTCTTCAGGGTGCTGTCACCCTGGTAAAACTGACACGAGTGCTATGTGCATCTGCTCCACATCGCCTCAGTTTAGAGTCTGGTACGCTTGTGTGAGACAGTCAATACACTGCACCATTTCCTGTAGCTGGTCAGACTTGTATTCTAAACTATTTCAGTTTTCCCACCTGTATGGTGAAAATCTCCTGGTGACTTTTCACAAGTCCTACTTTACTTGGTAACAAGTATGTAAAAAAACCTTAACAGAACTCATTTAGTCCCTCACTTTTCTCATTAATTCTGTTATCTCTTCTCATTTTGGGTCTGTAAGTTAGATCACTCTCACATTTACAGCACAATGTGCCATAAAGGCACTATTTATATTTACCAGGCCAGCACTAGTAATGATCATGCACTGTGGAGACCAGGGGCTACGAAACACAAAGCTTTCCCTATCACAACTGAGGTATGTCTTTGTGCTCCTTGACAGAGACACTTTGCCAGCTCATCCTGCCATCATTATTGACTCACTGAGGCAAGTGCTGCTGAGGGCAACTGCTTCTGTGGGGTGGGCTGTGCCATTTCTTCATGGAGTTTTTCCTGTTTGATCCTCTTGAATTGTTTGATTCTATGTGGGAGGAGAATTAGGAGAAACAAAGCTATTTAAACCCTTGATATCACATCTTGTAGGTGAACAGCATAGCACAAAAAACCTTGGGAAGTTTTAGTCTTTCTGGTAAGCTGGGAGGATGGAGGAGAGCGGTGTCACAGCTCACCTTTCACTATGGAGGTAGAATGGAAGTTTAATTGTAGAAAATGCTGGTTTCAAAATGGTTCAAGAAAGATTGGTGGTATCCAGGCCTCAGGTGATTTACAAAGTTCTCAGGAAAGGAAAAAAAAATATTGGTCCCTAAAATGCTGTTAACTCTGAGATGAGTATTGGAGGTAACAGTATCATTTTGGCTTTGACCTAAGATAAAAGGCTTCAAGCAGAAGTTGGAAGTATTTCAAGTCCTTGGCTTCACTTCAGCATGTGCTGTGCAACAGGGTGAGAAGGATGCTTTCTGGGAGCTGCTTTTTGGTGTCTGATTTTTTTGTTTTCTCCTTAACCTGACAAGAAACAATTATGAGCATAAGAAATGAAATAAAAATGTTGTATATTGGAGAATTTTGTCCCACACTTGTCTAAGTATGTTGGGGATTACAGATTGAAGTGCCAAAACATAACTTTTACTGGTTTTAGAATAAGAATTGTGTTTGATTTATCATAAAGAAGTTGGAGTGAATTTGCACGGTGTCTTTATTTATAGGAATGAAATATGCCTTCATTAATACACTTTATCCTCCCTGAAATTTTGGACTTCTCTTTCTGATCAAGACATATTTTCTATCTTTGGGTATTTAAGATAAATTTTTATTATTAAAATTCATTATTGTTTTCAATTAATTTTTTTTAGTCCATGTATCTTAGATAATAAAAACCATATATAGTATGGTTTAAAAGGTGCACAAAATGTTGTTCAGCAAGGTAATACAAGTATAATTGCTTTAAAAAATAAATATTTTTAACCTATAAAATAATGCATAAAGGCACAGGGAAATACTCTAAAAGAAGTTTTCTCTGCAGTTTAACTACTGTGTACCAAAGATGGGACCTTTTGGCTTGTCTTATGTACATATATTTGTAAGTGAATAATGGCTCTGTTATCGAATCACAGAATGACTGGGGCTGGAAGGGACCTCTGGAGATCTAGTCCAAACCTCCTGTTCACCCAGATCAGGCTGGACAGGACAGCATCCAGGTGGGTTTGGAATGTCTCCAAAGGAGACTCCACAACCTCTCTGGGGAGCCTCTGCCAGTGCTCTGTCACTCTCACAATAAAGAAGCTCTTCCTCATGTTTAGATTGAACTTTCTATATTGAAGCATAATCATGGTGTATAAGGATTACCTGTAATAGTAGTTAAACTCTCTTGTTTTAGAATAAAGCATGAGAAGGTTTTAGTGTTCAAAGAACTGGGGATGGGGCTGGGAGGTGCGGGGATTTGATTTCTTCACCTGCCACTGTCAAGGTCTCCTTGGTAGTGCCAGAAAAGTCATGTAAACTTCACTGCTGGAGGTTTCAGGGATAATTTTCATATTTAATATTTCATGGTACTCTCTGAAGTTTAATTTATAAATATTTGCAAAACCCTGATCCTGGGTTTCTAAGTATAGGCAAGCAAAATACCAAATTAAATTTGCATTCCATTTTCTGGGATTTTAAATTCATCTTTACCTTTCAGGCCATGTGGCAGAGCAGCTTAAATATCTTAGATGCACAAGGATTTTGTGCCATACCCTTTGCTTGCACCAAGCATACCCTCTGTCATACCAACTGCAAATTAACTCATATTACTAACCACAGCTACCTAGCTGCTGTGCCCTCACTACAGTGATTTT
>VXBZ01009840.1:1164268-1177323 GCA_013399135.1 Heliornis fulica | reverse complement strand
TTTTTTTTTAATTTTAATCTTGAGTTAGGTCTTTCAGAAGGGCTTGGGTTTTTTTCATTAATATCAGAATTGAACATATTTTATCAACTCTGTATTCATACACAAATAAAATGTATGTGTATTTGCAAGTGTTGCACCGTGCTGTGCAGTAAGCCTGTTTGATAATATCGGCCAAGTGTAATGGAGACACTAAAAAATTGGATAAATGTACAAGATGCTCAGACTCACAGGATTGCTGTAGTATATAGAAATACCTTGTTTCCCTGTTAAGCACAGAAAAAACCCCATCATTAATTCTGCAGGGGTGTTGTGTGGCATCTAATGTAAAGGGATCTTTATTGGATTCTGGTCTGTTGATGTAATCCACTATAAATAAGTTTATATTTTAGAGTTCATAGCTAGGTATCAAAATTAAGAGATGAGAAATTTGAGCATTTCCCACTTACCTTTAGTTGAGAAACCTCTTGAATAATCAGTGTTGTCTTAATGCTCTCTCAATAATCTTTTTTCTACTGAGGTTATGCAAGGTGTATTAATAAGTATTCTATTTTGAACATATATGGGTGATAGCTGAGCAGCTCTTGTGTCATACAGAAAAAAAGTCTTGCATATATTCACCTTTGGATCAAGCAGATATTGAAACAACAGTTTAGATCAGATTGAGAACTAATCTCACATCTACTGCTGCTTCATCTGAAATGAGATCAGCTAAATAGAAAGAAGAATGAAAAAAATACATTTGTAATAGGTCTTCAGCAGTACAACAGCTTTACTTGAATACTGGGTGTTTTCGTTATAATAGTTTCTAAGTTGGAGTGACGTGTTAGTGATGTGATACCATTTCATCTCCAGAAAATAACGGTAACTCACTCTAACTGCCATGAAAACATGTGGAAAACACACTAAAATCTAAGGAATGCAACAGTGTGGAGATAAGATAGGAGATGGAGTTTATCATACAGACCTGTTCACTGAGTTGCAGGATGTCATTTCTGCCTCTTGCCTGCCTGTACATTTTTTCCTTTTCCTGCTTCACTTCTCTCTCCTGGCAATAAAAATCATAGAATATCCTCATTAAATCGTGTGTCATGCCTCCCTCATGTAATGCAAAATTTAAATTATTGCAATAGAGGGGAATATGTCATTATCTCCATGTACCTAAATAACACATTCCAGACACTTTAATTTCTTCCCCAGTTACTTTATATACGGAAGGACCTCATTCTGTTGCATAGTAAAAACTGCTTCATTCGAAGTTCAGCATCTTTTCCTGCTCATAACACTAGCAAAAGACAAATAGCTTACCTTTATTCCAGTTTTTCAAATGATTTTGCGCTAATGACAATTGTTTTTATTTCCCAGTATGCTACTTCAATTATATAACCCAAACAAGGAGAAGGTAACATGTTCTTAGGCCAACATATTAACTTCAGATTTTTATCAGTATTACACTGGATTAGTCTACACGCTGAGTAGATCTAGAAAGAAATTTTATTTTCTATCATTTTGACAGGTTTTGTACTTAATCGCTTCTTTGCAGTGTATTTTTAGAGTGTGCTTTAGCAAAGACTGAACTCTACACACTGATAAAATAGAAGAAAATGTCACAGTGATTAATTTTAAAGCACTTTATGCTGATTGCAGATTGACTAATGCCAGCATGAAACTGATACAGTCATAGGAGGGACCTTCGCATATAGACCATATACCAGACTTTGTACTCAAAACATGTTGGGAAGTCCAATTTAGGAGCGTTACTGAGCTGGAGGAAGAGGTTTATTAGAGAAGCTGTGAGGAAGGATACTATCATTATCACCGCAAAAGTCTGTACTACCTCTGCAGTGAAAGTAGAGCCTCCCTTCCACCTGATTATATTATTTCTGTGACATGCCTCATGTTGATTAGCTCCACTTTCTGCTGCAGGGCTGCTGCATTTTATTTGTGGTATATAACCACGTATAACAAATAAGGCAGTTTGAATTCTTAACTAAGGATGACTCTACATTTATGCAAGTGTCCATGTATTATCATGGATTAATTATGGTTCCATAAATTTGCAATATTTTTTTCCCTTTGAAACAGAAAATTTATCCTTGTTGCTAGTATAATATATATGCTAGTATATTTTATATATATGCTAGTATATAATATATAATGCTAGTATAATGGAAACCAAAATCCTCAAGTATTCCTAGAATTCTCCAAGGAAGGCTAGACTTGTCTGAGAATCTTGAAGCATCTCTAATCCTGTAAAATAATATTTTAAATATGCATGTATTTTATGGCATTTCTTTACAACTCTGTAGAAACAGTACGAAGAATAAAGTACTAGTGTAGTTCTTTCAGTTTCTTTGTAGCCGTATCATCTGCTAACTAAAAAACCCTAAAATTGTCTAACTAAAGATTGCTTTCCATGGATCATTATTGATCTTGATTTGTCAGTAGAGATTATTTTTACTCTGGTGCTTTAGTTATTTAACATTATATATACAGAAATAATGTCTTTGTTAGAAGAGGATTACAGTATCTACTGTTGTCCTCGTTAAATCTATCACAGTAAAAACACCTATACATTTTACAAAGCAAAGCTCTTAACCGTATTCTTCCCAAGCATCCTTAGATTCCTTTTCTAACCCATCCTTCTGTGTGTCACGATAATTTTGGTTGGAAAAAGGAGCTTTATATTTGACTTCTTAGTGGTGAACATCTATTTATTGTACGCTCAGGAGCTGAGACTGAGGCAATGCAGATTTTCAGAAAGTAGCAGTGAACTTTAGATAAACATTTGCAGAATGAAGTTGAATGGATGGAATGAAACAAATGAACTTGTAGAATGAAATGGCATGGAATGAAAATGTACAAAGTTTAGTATTTCCCACATAGAGCCCACAGGGGCTGACCATAAAAGGAGGGTTACCACCTAATTTAAAAGTTTTTAACCCCCTCGTAGTTTTTGCGTAGCAACTGGTAAAACTGCTTGTTGTTTCCAACTGCTAGGTACAAGGTGGAACATGCCATCCTGAAAAACTCTGAGACAATAATTCTAGACACACATTTTTAGAAAATCAACATTTCAGAAAAGCAATAAAAAGCGGTAAAAAAAAAAGCAGAAAAGAATATTGGAGAGAAATGGCAATATGTTCAGGTTGGTTTAGTTAGAGTTGAGAGGAGACAGAAGAAGGAAAGAGATTTGTTCAGGAGATTAAAAAAAAAATAAAATCCTGAAGTGTGATGAAGGTTTTGACTAAATGTCCAAGCAAATGTCTACGATTGCATTATAGAATGGATCACTTAGAAAATGACTGAAGTCTTAGAAAAACTTCTGAAATTAAATTGAGAATACTCTAGAAAATGTACTGTAGGGGAGAGATCCTTCATTGTCATGGAAACAAGCTAGATGATCTAATAAAGTTTTTTGTATCTAGCTATGTTCTATTTCTGCCATTTATTTTCAGGTGAAGTTAGAAAAGAAAGGCAACTATGATTATTTTTCCTGTCTGGCGATGCAGTATAATATACTTACAGCTGAGATTGCTTTCTCTGGAAGCTTATCTTTCATGAAGATTAAGTAGGAGTTACTGTTTACATACCTGCATGCCTAATTAAAACACATGGACCAAATAGCGTTATTAACAGAGCAAATACCATTGCTACTATGTGTAATGTTTTCTGCATCATGCAAGCATCACTTCTGTTATATTCTTTTAATTCTACTCTCTTTCAGCCCAATGGAAGGCAAGTCAGAGAACTGAAACTAAAATTCAGTAATTTTATTTATCTTTTATCTAAATTATCCACATGACAAGAAAGACCTTGTTTTCAGAAAAATTGTTTGGACAGTGTTTATATGTTACCTTTTATAAAAGCTTTTATAGAGTACATTATTTGCTTGGAAGATTCTCTAAAGAATAATATCACAGATAAAATGTATGTGTGCTTCTTCCCATGAGGTTAAAAACTAGTTTGATCTGACACAACCTAAGAGCCATTTTATGGAAGAGGTAACTGTCACCTGATCACATGAGAGGTAAAACATCATTATAGAATTTCCAGCTCTGTATTTAGACTTTTTTTACAAGATCCATGTAAAGAAATAGCAAAAAACCTCATGAACAGAGCATATAGATTCTGAAGGTGTTTTTAATGCTTGCTGCACTTATCTGAAGTTTTTAAGTGTCCATCAGAAAGGTTTTGCCCTTGACATTGATAAAATAGTTTTCATTTCTGTAAGATTTTGAGTCAGGCTGTATATTTGCAAACACATGAAATGGAGCTTATATTAAAAGTTCAAAATCTAGGAGGAGTTATTTCAAAGGCTAGTACTGAGCTTAAGAGGCTGGTATGAGGCACCAAGAAGATTTTAGGTTGCAGAAAGAAGTGAGACCTTTTTGCCCAGTTGTGACTCACCTAACTTCAGCCACTGCTCAGAGCACTGTAGGCTTCCTGCCCCCTCTCAGTGGGGAGACAGATATTTTAGGTCAGAAACCAGCTGGTGTGTTTTAGGCAGTTACATTCATTTAAGTGCATTGCTTACCAGGAAAGGTGAGGTAGTAGGATCTTCATCTTTTGAGGTAGCTGTCATTTACAGAGTGATGTAAGTGCAAAGGCAGTGATTGCTACTATTCCTTCAAAGTTTCCTTGCTGCCTGGATCCTGCCTTAATGTCCCTGGCTCACACTGCATGTCTAACATTTCACATACTGAAGATAATTAACCAGTTAACGATAATTATAATGAAATACAGAGTATTCTGAGATGTGTGAGACAAATATTAATTACCCCATATGAATATGACTATTAAGTGGACCCAGTTTTGAACCAGTTGTCTAAATAAGGTTGGTGTATCCTTGTTATGATGATTTGAGTGCTTATTTTGGCATTGGAATCTATGGAAACATTAAATGCTGATATAACTTTTAAAGAAAATGGAAATCACTAAAGAATAAATATTTGTTTCCAGCATTAATAATTTTTTGTTGTTGTTAGACAAATGTAGTTCCTTCTACTTAGATTGGAAGAATTATGTGTGTGTGTATATATATATATAATAATTTCTCAGTGTGATAGAGAAATGATATTATTTTCTTTCTGTAGTTCAGATGTAGTGCAACAATAAAAAAAATAAAAAAATTATTCTTTCCTCTAGCCACTATGGTTGTTGATGGGATGAACAGTGCTGCTTAATGAATAAACACAAACATTTAGTTACCTAATAATTAAATGGAATAAGTATTGTAAGATTAATGATATTCAGTGATTTCACAGCCTGAATCTGTGAGAACTAAAACTTTGATTGAGGCTACTAAATAAATCTACTGAAAGAATAAACCAAAAATAATCTTTGAGCCCTCTTTTAATTGGGGGGTCCAAGCCTGCAGCAATATTTGCCTGTCCTTGGATGCTTTGGCAACAGTAGAACTTTTCAGGAGGTAAATTTGCCAGATGATTCACTACAAACAATATAGAGGCAGCTTATTTCCAACTACACTAATTATTAGTAGACTGCTCTCAACAGAATGTCTTCACTATTTAGTTGAAGCAGAGCAACTCTCAAGTTTCTGCAATTTACAAAGGTAGGATAACTTCTCAAGTGAGGAGAAAATGCCAAATACAATCTTATACAGAAATTTCCCTAGAAAATATTGCAGATATGCTCCCAAAGAGGGAACACTTTGAAGTACTGTATTTCAGCGTATTCAAATTTCACTTAAATCTGTTCTACATTCGTATTAGTCTAATGACAAATACACTGTTGCCTACTTTGTCTTCCCCTGTGGCTGTCAATAGCAACTGTTACAGCCAAACCACTGAAATGGAAAAGAATCAGCACAAAATATACCCTACCTTCCTCAATATTATTTTAGCCTCTGTTCACCAAAAGAAAAATAAGAATACTAAATCATTTAAGGTAATAAGCAGTGCTTGGGAGATATTTGTCTAATTAGTTAGCTATGATTCTGATTGCGCTTAAAGAGTAGCCACAGGAGAAAAAATAACATAAATGTTTAAAATTAATATGAAGTTTATCATTAGATGCCTATTTCTGTTCAAATTTTCTCTCTTGAGCTACAGTCTCCAGAAATTTCCTATTTTATAATAATTTTTTTAAAGCGGAAACCACATAATATGTAATCGAGCAACTCTGAAATGCTGCACAGAGACAATCACAATTAATTGCTTCAAGTTAAAAACATTGCCAAATGCTTCAGAAGACACATACCCAACTGCACTGTCAGCCTGACTGGTTTCAGATAAGTTTTCTGTTCAGTCATCCAGAGAGCAATGATAGATTATAAATTATTGTAAAAATCCATTGAGGATATTTTTAGTGTGCATGTGTGTATATAAATATACATATACATATATGTATAGATATATGCACACACATAAAATACATTAAAAACCCCAACAACTTTATGATTGTCCCAAAGAAGAATTACTATTTTTGTTGATTTTCTTACATTATGAAAAAGAAATTTGTGATCATCATATACTCCTATGAACTGTTTGATTTATGAGGGCAGCAGATCGGTCATGGACACACACACACTTCTATGACTAAATTTACATGCTGCCTGCAGATCTGAGAAGATCCTACCAGTTTGTGGATCTGAACATGCTTAAAAGCTCACAGAGATGCCACTCCAGGTGGTGGCCACTGCTCCCTGGAGGCACCCAGGAGGTGGGGGATGTTCCAAGCGGAAGCAGGAGATGAGGGAGTGAGAAATACCAAAATCCCCAAGGATTTTCTTTGTTGGTGACAGGGATGGCCTGCTTCACCAGGGCCGGGAACTTGATGTAGTCTTGGAGGAAAGCCATCTGTTTGCTGATGTAGATATCCATAATACTGCTTAGACACATAGTTGAATTGAGAGATTCCTAAATCTTCTCATTTGATATTTAAGAACTGTTAATGGTTTAGTATTGTGTTTCCCATTTCATAAGCTACACACTTAGGGGTTAGTTGTCATTGTCCCCCAGCCTAAGTTTTTCTACTGCTAGCATAGCCAGCTCCTGTTTTCTGATCTGAAAGTATTGGTGGGGAAAACAGCTATGCCTGTTCTTCTCTTGTATGTGTTATGGATAGTGCTTTAGGCACACATGTTATAAAATCCAGCAGCGGTACTTTAAAAATATGTTCATTAAGCTCAGTGTAAGAAACAAGTGAACTTTTCTCTTTAAAAGCATTATGCTGTAGAAAGATTCTGTAAAACTGGAAAAAATAAAGGAATCTTTATAGATTAATTGAAAGAGTATATAACTAATACTTTATTCATTATTTATTTTTACTTTTATGCATTGTTTTATATATGCTGAGATTTTGATATGTGTGTATAAACTTCTTGGCTGTTGATATATACTGCCTAAAACGTACTTGCTAAGCAAGTAAAACAACATGCTCTAGTTGGTTTTACTTGGAAGGTATAATAATACAAAATATGCCAGGTCTCTACTGACGAGAGATTGACAGAAGAAATGGAAAGCAAAATTATTATATGGTACAGAGGGAAGTATTGTCAAGCTCATTTAGCAGATTGCTGACTGTTGTCTCCTAATGTCAACAGATCACAGTCATAACTTGGGGGCAGTTTGTACATCACTCTTGCTTCCTCTCTGTGCTATTCAAAGGAGCTGGAAGGAATACTGAGCTATCACTGGAGTCTCCTTCAAAGCATTCTCATTTAATGATGTTACCAGAGAAGTTTAAAGATACCTGTTAGATTTTAATCTACATCACTTACATTTTCTGTGCTATCAGCAGTTTTTCTCCTCGTTTTCAGCCTTAGATGGTAGTGCAGTGAGTTGAGGCCCTAGCAAGAGATACTGAAAATTATGGGGTTATCTTGTGTCTGTTTGCCCCTGTTTAGTGAGTGAGCACCCAAGGAGAGTGGGTTGGGGGTGGGAGGGTGGGGTGGTAGATGGGCTGGGATAGAGGAAGGGCTATTGGTCAGAGTGCTTTGACATCCCATAGCATGAGATTGGTTTTGGAACCCTGAAAAGCAGGGATTTTGTCAGAAGCAATATGAGACAGCCAGGATGGATCCAGTACTTTTATTTAAAGGAAATTATGTTTCTGAAATGCATTTTCAGAGTGTAATCAAAGATACTTTGGATTTTGATACAGTCACCTTCAAGTTTTTTTTTTTCTGTAACCAAAAGTAGTGCAGTAGCACATGCTGTTACCTCAGTTTCATATTCGTGAGCCCTTTGTCCACAAGGCAAGAACTGACAACAAAGACATATCACACAAACATTTTCTTTTATTTGAAAATATCTGTGTCCTGTATTTTCACTATTAGGCGGTTAATTTCTAAGTTAGAAAGAAAAAATGTCTTGATGTTTTATCTTAAACTCTCTGTGAAGATGTGAAAAATTCCCATGCAACTTTATTTTAAATTATTTATTGCTCAGCGTAAAACTTACTTTACTGTTACTTTGTCATCCCTAAAAGGATTATTAATAATTGATACATAAGTAGATTGTTATTGTCTAAACTTGCAGAGTGCTACTGTATTTCTTGTAGCCTTGTACAGTACTGTAGTTTGAGGTGATCAAAGCCTGGAAGAAATAATTGCTTACAAGTCACAGAGGAGACTAATAGGGTAGATCTTCTTCCAACACAGTACACCGTGGGGAGTGCAGTCAGCATAGCCAACCTGATGGATAGGAAAGGGGGGTAAATGAAAGACGATGGAAGAAGCAGGGAAGAATCAGGAGGCTCTTCCCTGTGACTTTGGCTTAGGATCTAACCCTATATGTGCATGACATAAGTGTCATGCAAAAAACCTGTCACCTTCTCAGCAGTGTGTGACCTATTATTATTATTATTATTATTATTATTATTATCGTTACTGTGTTGTGGCTTTTGTGATTATGTCTTACACATGCGAAAAGGGAAAGAACTGAGAAGGCTCAAGCAGGACTGGAGGGGTGAGGTATAGTTTTGAGCAGAAACATGAGTACCTGACAGATTGAATGGACTGCCACATGTCATGAACTGCTCATATGAGTGTTACAATCCCAGAGTTGAGTTATGATAGAGATTAAATTGTAGGACAGTTTGTTGGGTAGAAAAGTAATAAAGGAACAGTAAGAGTCTCAAATGGGTGAGTTCCTGATGGCTTGACTAATCAGTATGGTTATTTTGTGTTGACTGTAGGCTTGTATTTCACGAGTTAGTCTTTCATTCAGACAAAATTCTGTCTTTGAGAGAGGTGTGAACATAAACCAAGTATGACCAGATTTGCCCATGTGGGCGGTAAGTGTGGAAAACATTAGTAAGATCATTAACTGTCCTATTTTAGATTCAGGCCTCCTGAAGGGATTTTCACTCCTGGGAAGAGTTTAAGCAAGCTCTGCAGGTGAACTTCAAAGTCTATATAACCTGCCTTAAATTTTAAGAGGCTAAACATGTATATTTAAAGAAGGTGAAATGTTTACTTGGTAATAGTGGATAGGTGCCTGCATCCTGAGATGTTTTCTTAGATGCAACAAAATCCATTACCTGAAACGAAAACAAAATCTCAGACTAGAGTAGGGTAGAAATTTTGTTCTCTAGAATTTGTTCTCTGAAAGACTCTAAATCACAATTGAATGTTTTTTTAGAAGCTTATTTATTAACTCAAATGCAATTGGTGGTCTTGATGTGAGAAATCGTCTGGTCTTGGTAATCTGGAAGATATACGGGTTGATAAAAGAAATTTTTCTTACGAAGTAACTAAAACCAAAGTGGAGGATAAAAATCTATAAAGCAAGCCATATCCTCAAAGATTTGAGAAAAAAGGGAGATGAGGAAAATTGTAGTAAGTGTAAGGAAGTGTCCAGGTGGAGATGAAACTGTGTTATATAGGAAGAGAGAAGTACCGTGGCCAGCTTACGGACTCCCAGCAGGTCAAAGCTGTGAGTATATCAGACATCAGGGTTTCTTGACAGATCCTTTTCCCCTGCAGATATTCCCACATGAAATGGTCTTTATATTTAGTTCTTGTGGATGTAGTATGCTTCCCACTTTATTGTTTTAACTAGGTAGAAGAACCAATAAGTATTTACCACCACTAACACAGAAGAACAGCAATATTAATTGGGCACAAGCAGGTGAACATTATTTTATTTTTAAAGCATTTTTTCAGAATTAATTTTAACCATCTACACAATGATGTTATTTATTTTTTTCCTAATACATTTTTTGAATTGTGTTGTTTTTTTCCCAATGAAGGAAATTACTGAGTTTCAGAAAAATTTCTTTTTCTTTTGACATCCGATAGTGATGCATTTTGCAGCTGCAGTCAATCAGGAAGAGATATTTCAATTTAAGAATTTTTTCCGTGGCAGGTATTTCAAATAAAACGGATTTTAAAATTAATTTTATTTTAAAGCAAGCCTTAAAGTCTTAGCTATCTTATCTGCGAATGTCATTTTAAATCTAGTTTATTGCTTAAATATGTACTGCTGTATGTTTTTTATTGTATGTATTTCATGCCTTATGTTCCGTTTTAGCAGTCCAAATGAGTGGAGGGTGGATATGTCTTCTGTGCATTTTGAGAAGCTTGCCCAGATGGTGGGTACTGCTGAGTCAGCACTCCAGCCGCAGGTTTTCTGTGGCCCTCATCAAAATGTTTATGACTCTCATCAATTTATCTGTAGGCTTATCAATTCATCTCATAAATGCTTAGACTAAACGCACTCATGGCTTAAATAATATATATTGCTCAGAAAACATTCTATTTGAATTGACAGTTTTCATTTCAACCCATGATAATCTTTCAAAATCATTCTAAGAGTGTTGTTTTTAAAGGACCACACCTCGTTATTTAGTTTCCATTTCCATGTGTTAGGTCTTGTTACTCTTTTTCCTAAATCAAGAAGATTTACCTGTTTTTCTTCTAGCTGTTGAGATTTACATCTAGTTTTGATGCAGCAAGATTTTAAAAGTTATCCCTTTGCTTTAGTTCAGTCAGTGTCATTCTGACAAGTTCACGCTTACTTGGCATATATCTAAATATCAGTGTGTTAATATTCACCCAACACCCCCAGTGCTTCAGGATCTTGAAAATTACTACTAACACTTCACCTTGCTCTTTGTGTAGTCCTACTTGGTACACACATAGGAACTCAGTATAATTTAAAAATGCAAACCAGTCATTACTAAAATCAGAGATTTCCTTAGCTACTGATGGAATGGGAAATATTTATGACTATCACCACCTAATAGCAATGTATCTTCTGGCTTCCTTCCAAACCACAAGAGAGCAAAACGTACTGAGCGTTTCTGCCCATCAACTGAAAATTTTCCATTTCATAAGAGACTCATAGAATTTCTATGCTCTCAATGTACTTGCAGGAATACTTCGTACTATTTCTTTTTTCCTCATCTCATCAGAGAAGGGATTTTTCTTATATATTTTTTATTCCATTACTAGATTTCTGTGAACTTCTAGCTTTATGATAATTATTCTCGGCTCCCTCTCTTTTCCACTTGTTACATTTGTCTAAGTGCCTTCACTTACTGCTGAAGTAAAGGGTAGCTGCTAAAATGTCCTTAAGAGTCACTGGATCAGACTTTCAGTTCACATTTTTTCCCCTCATTTGATCTTGATTTGGAATTTATTTCAGCTTTGATGCAGAGGTTACTTTAAAACCTGTTGCATGTATATTACAGGCTTGGACTTCACCGTGAATCAGACAAATACAGAGTAATTGTGATTGTACCCAGGACTAAGTTTTAGTCCCAGTTCCTCATCCTCTCAGGATGGTGTCTGAAAAGGATATCCTATGTTTTTGTCACTATCAGCTATCTTTCTAAAATATTTAGTGACATTTTGGCATGGTTATCCTGAGGCTTACAGTATGAGTGGCATATATGCATATGTTAATGCCTCCCCATTATGAAAACACTTTTGTTACCTTATAGATGAATCTTAATTTGTAATTTACTTAGCCAGTGTGACTAGCTGTTTTGTAGCTAGTCTGAAGCTCAACAACTGTAATCTGGAAGTGGTACAGCTGATTGATCCCTGTCACACGACACAAAGGTGCATGCTAGGTGATGCTCATGTGAAGCTGGGAAATTACAGCAAGCTGTCTGCCTTCTGTTTTTCTGTGTTGAAACATTGATATTAAAACATTTCAGATAATTCACTTTACTAAATGAATTACCTTTAGTTCTTTTACATAACTTACATTCACTAAAGAACATTCAGTGAAATTATCTGACCCTCATTTAATGACATGATTTGTGTGAAGAAGTGTTCATACAGTCTTCTTAGAGATGCTGCATTTATGTTCTATAAATCCACACCTAGACAAAAGCTCAATTTCAAAATGTGATCAATAATTCCAGGCACAGTCATTAGTTGTAATGTTCTTAAATCATCTGCAACTTGTAGGGGAGGGTTAAAGATAAGAGGACGGGTTTCTTCAAATACATAGTTGACAAAACTAATTCTAGAGCCCACTGATGAATGAGGTGGGTGTCCTGGTGACTGAGGACAGTAAGAAGGTGGATGCCTTACTGAATGCCTTCTCTGCCTCTTTCTGTACTGTTGGACACTGTTTGCAAGAGCCACAGATGTCAGAAGCCCCAGAGGAAGCCAGGATAAACAAGGAGTCCGCCTCAGTTGATGAGGACTGGGTCAGGGACCAGTTAAGCCGTCTGGACATCCATAAATCCATGGGTCCTGATGGGATGCACCTGAGGGTGCTGAGGCAGCTGGCAGGAGTCATTGCTAGGCCACTGTTCATCATCTTTCAGAAATCCTCGGAAATGGGAGAGGTGCCTGAGGACTGGAAGGCAAATGTCACTACGGTCTTCAAAAAGGACAAAAAGGAGGACCCGGGTAACTACAGACCAGTCAGTCTCACTTCCATCCCAGGAAAGGTGATGGAACGACTTGTCCTTGGTGCTGTCTCCAGGCACATCAAGGATAAGAGGCTTGTTAGGAGCAGTCAGCATGGTTTTACAAAGGGGAGGTCATGTCTAACTAATCTAATAGCCTTTTACGAGGATATAACCAGGTGGATGGATGATGGTAGGGCAGTGGATGTGGTTTTTCTGGA